>CM033793.1:129224-267843 GCA_019656835.1 Rhododendron ovatum | reverse complement strand
GACTCATTTTTGGGAAAGACTGCAAATTTAATCCAAGCAACTAGTGGTTTACTCCAACACACTTTCACAAAATAATCAAAGAAGTGTAAAATATACATTAATGTTGAAAAGAGTCCACATAAGGTGAGTTAAACAACTAGTCTTTTACTCAAAGACAAACCAAGTATAAGTTAATCGTCTCTGTTAGCTAATTCCTCCTCACAGCATATCCCTTCACCATTGCTCTTTATTTACCAAAAACATTATTCATCTGACAAATGGATGCTAAAAAATGTACACATTTTTAATAATTATTAATGATCATTTTTATTTCGATCTATGGTTTAAAATTTTCGATTCCTTTAGTTGCAAACGAGAAATCTAATAAATTCAAACCCAATCTAATGAAAACTAAGAAAAAACCCTCTATTATGAAGAACAGTAGTTACTATTTTACAATGTTCCCATTCTCTGGCCTAAAATAAAGGGGAAAAAGAAAAAAACAATCCCGGACTTCAACCCAAAAAATATTGCCGACCCGCTCGGAAGTCGAACCCTATCCTAATCCCTCTACTACTCTCTTCCCATATTCGAAAGCAGAGTCTTCGCGGAGCAAGAAGCCTAAGACAGACGAAGAAACAGCTCTGACAGTCAAACCTTCGTAATGCCGCCGTCGCTTCGCAACCCGATGAAAATCCGGAAGAAGACGGCTCCCGGTTCATCGGAGAGCAGGTTCCCGACGATGAAGCCCGACGTAGGTGGCCTCGTCGGTACACAGGGAAGGTATAAATCGTTTCTCTTTTGTTGTGCTTAGATATGATCGTATATACGGCAAGTAAGTATCTTTACCATTGTTTGTAAATACGTACATAGGTGTATAGATGGAGTGTATATACAAAGCTAAAATCAACGCAAAAACATGATGAACACGACACATGCCGTACTAAATCTCGTTGAAACAATGTTGATATAGGTTTAATCCCGTTTCTACCTGTTTTGGCTTATTTGTTAGGTTTAGTTTCAGCTAGGAGGTCGGTTTTCGGCCCATTTTTTTCTTGCCTAAACCGAACTTGAAATATACAGCTATAACCAAAGCAGAACTGGAACTCGATGGATTTTCTTTCACCCAAACCATAACTTTACCGCTGTTTTTTTCCTAGTTAACAACTTTAATCAAACCTACTCTTGAAAGATGGTCTCAAAACGGCCCCAATGAGTGAAGATGGGTTTGGGTATTCATTGATTCTGGTGAGATTCCGTCCCTAGTTTCAGCAAATTTGTTTGGGTTGCTCGGTGTCAATGAAGTTTCAATTTACACCGGCACGTAAAGGAAAGAACATTGGGATTTAACCTCAACCAGCAATTGAATCTTATAGAATTTTCTGCTTCAAATGTTGGACAAATATCAGATGTATTCGAGATGAGTGCTTGAATAGATTTCGAGCAGTCCAACAGTTTTAATAGAATTGATGTTGTGTTAGTTGACCTAAGCCGCACTCTTATTACTGGGGTGGGGCTCAGCCTCCGAACCGTACGTGAGACAAGTTTCTACCTCATACAGATCAAACCGTACGTGAGACCAAGCAGCTACCAGTCGGGGCGGAGATAAACTTGTTTCTTCACAAGCTGAAATAAGGGGAGAAAACTGTGGAGATGTTTCACATGGGAATGTAACCGAGGAAAGATATTGTTGAAATTGATGTGATCTATATCACAAGGCCGGGTATAAGAGTTGGGTGGGTTACATGGGTTTAAGTGTTGGATTCATCCACTTCCCTTATCAAGAACACTAGGACATGCCTGAAACATTCATATTCCTCAATAATATATTGTTTTCAAGCGTAAAAAGCGTGCTTTTTACAAGGTGTTCAGCTTATTTTAAGCATAATAAGAGAATTTTTTTTTGTTTGTTATAGTTTCTATATGTCACCGCGGTAGGCTAATTTAATAAACAGGGCAGTTCCGGAGACTTCGAAAAAACCCTCCTAAATCTTAATCTCATAGTTCCAGATCAAATTTTGATGATCCAAGCCGCTCAATGTGGTCAAAACGTGATTTTAAAAGTGTCTGCGAGAAATTGACAAAAAAAAAAAACCGAGAATGACTTGATTTGAACAGTTTTTTATTAAATCGTTCAATAAAGTTTAATAAAAAATTGTTCGGATGAAGCCCTTCTAGATCATTTTTTTGGTTGATTTCTCGCAGTTCAAATCACGTTTTAATTACATTGAGCGGCTTGAATAATCAAAATTCGATAAGAAACTTTGGGGTTGGGGAGGAGTGGTAGAGGTTTTTTTAGGAGTTTCCGAAACCCCCCGTTTAATAAATATGTATCTTATAGAATTTTCTGCTTCAAATGTTGGACAAATATCAGATGTATTCGAGATGAGTGCTTGAATAGATTTCGAGCAGTCCAACAGTTTTAATAAAATTGATGTTATGTTAGTTAACCTAAGCTGCACTCTTACTATTGGGGTGGGGCTCGGCCTCCGAATCATACGTGAGACGAGTTTCTACCTCATACAGATCAGGGCGAAGACCCAGCAGCTTCACGATCTTTCTATTCCATTCCGTTCCGGGATAAAGCGGTTAATGCTAATCTAATAAGTGAAGTAGTCGTCGTCTGATGTGCTTTTTCTTTTTACTTACCTGAAAGCACTGTAAACCTATTATGTGATATAAGTGCCAAACTCATTGTCTTAAGGCACGAGGATATTGTAAAATTTTGAAGTTCCATTTATTCTTTTATTTTGTATATGATATGAAATAAACGGCTTTTACATGTGTAGAACATTTATGCGTAGATGATTGTCTCACTGTCTTGTGTATAAAACTTTTGATGTGTCCAACATGTAACGTGACACATTTCACTACGTTTAAATATTGAAGTTGTGCATTTGAACGTTATTGTAGCAATGCAAATTGAAAGTGAAGAAGCATAGACACGCACATATGACCTCACTTATCAATGCCAAAATGCTAGGACAAGTTGAGGACACATTCGGAGTTGGGTGCTTTGCATGGGTTTAAGTGTTGGATTCATCCACTTCCCGTATCAAGAAAACTAGGACTTGCCTGAAACATTCATATTCCTCAATAATATATTGTTTTCAAGCGTAAAAAGCGTGCTTTTTACAAGGTTTTAAGGTTATTTTAAGCATAATAAAAGACTCTTTTTTTTCTTTTGGTAAAGTTTCTATATGACACCGCGGTAGGCTCATTTAATAAACGGGGCGGTTCCGGGAACTTTTAAAAAAAACCCCAAACCTTAATCTTATAGTTTCCGATCAAATTTTGATGATTCGAGCCGCTCAATGTGTTCAGAACGTGATTTTAAGGGTGTCCGCGAGAAATTGACAAAAAAAATAACCGGGAAGGGCTTGATTTGAGCAGTTTTTTATTGAACGGTTTAATAAAGTTTAATAAAAAACTGTTCGGATGAAGCCTTTCCAGGTCATTTTTTTGGCTGATTTCTCGCGGTTAAAATCGCGTTCTGATTACATTGAGCGGCTCGGATCATCAAAATTTGATTTGGGGGGGGGGGTTGGGAGGTTTTTTTAGGAGTCTTTGGAACCGCCCCGTTTAATAAATATGTATCTTATAGAATTTTTTGCTTCAAATGTTGGACAAATATTAGATGTATTCAAGATGAGTGCTTGAATAGATTTCGAGCAGTCCAATAGTTTTAATAAAATTGATGTTGTGTTAGTTGACCTAAGCCGCACTTGTACTATTGGGGTGGGGCTCGGCCTCCGAACCATACGTGAGACGAGTTTCCACCACATACAGATCAGGCGGAAGACCGGGGGAAGTTTAGGAGAGAAGGGGAGACCCAGCAGCTACTGGTCGGGGCGGGGATAAACTTGCTTCTTCACAAGCTTATCACCCCCACCCAAAAAAAAAAAAAAGCAAAAAAAAAAAAAAAAAAAAAACTCGACCCTATAGTGCACTAGCGCTTCACGATCTTTCCATTCCTTTCTGTTTCGAGGTAAGTGGTTAATACTAATCTAATAAGTGAAGTAGTCATCGTCTGATGTGCTTTTTTTTTTTTACTTGCCTGAAAGCAGTGTAAACCTATTATGTGATATAAGTGCCAAACTCATTGTCTTAAGGCACGGCGATATTGTAAAATTTTGAAATTCCATATATTCTTTTATTTTGTATATGATATGAAATAAACGGTGTAAGGGCAAAATATTTATGATTGTCAATGGCATGTGTCAAAACACATTCGTCCGTGTAATTGAGATTATTTGATTATTGAGTTGTAATTTGTTGCAAAAGAAATATCAAGCAATTAGATCAAGTCATAATTAGATCAAGTCATCTATCGGTCTCCCAACAATCACGCACGTGACTCGGCTTTCCTAGTCAAGACTGGAATCATGGAGAAAAGGAAAGTTGAAAAAAGGAAACAATATATGAAATTTTTTTTTTTTTCTCAAGCAAAACGGGCGATACAGCAACTTATGGTCCTGTCTATAAATATCGATCCATTACGTTAAGAAACGTGACTAGCATCGAAATAAAAGTGGAGAGCTCATATTTCTCATCTCCTAACACTTTTGGCGGCAAGGGTTTGTGCACCTCGAAGATGAGTAGAAGTTTATCAATTTCTATGCTCTAAAGAATCATTTTTGAGGGGTTTTCTATTTCAACAACAATCAATTTCTGAAGAAAAGCCCTAGGAGGATTTCTAGACAAGTTGAAATCCTTTGGTGGATTCCGGGAGGCAAACGGAAGGCTTGCGGATTCGAGACAGCGGTGGTCAAGCATTTAGAGAGGTATGTGTGGATTCGGCAAGAGCGTCTAGGTTTAGGTTTGTGGAGTTCAAACTTATCGTAAGAGTTCTTGTAACTTCGTGTTTAGTAGTGCTTGATTTCTCCCGTGGTTTTTTACCCTTTCAGGAGTTTTCCACGTATATCTTGTGCTGTGGGTTGCTCGTTGATTTGCATATCTCGTACACACACGCCCATGATTTAACTTATTTAATTTGGGAATAGATATATTCTTAGAAGTAATCAATCCATAGTCGCAAAATTTAATCTGTATTGAAATATAGTTTTTCATTTGGTATCGGAGTAGGTCACTCTATTATTTGAAAGTTTTTTTTTTCAAAGAGTAGATCCTTGTTTTTGTGATTATGGAAAACCCTAATTTTCATAACTCTACTATTGCGAAACCTCCTATTTTAGATGGGTCTAATTATGCATATTGCAAAGCTAGGATGAAGGCTTATTTGAAGTCTCAAAATAATCGAGTCTGGCTCTCGGTTGTTAAAGGTTATACTGAGCCTACCGCCACCGTGGATGGTAAAACTGTTCGGAAGCCTTGTGAGTCATGGACCAATGGTGATCATTAGAATGAAACATATAATTCATGTGCTCTTAATGCTATTTTTGGTTGTGTGTCTATGCCTGAATTTCAATGTATTTCTACTTGTGAAATTGCTAAGGATGCATGGGATGTTTTAGTCTGAAAAAACAAGAAAAATATCTGCTGGCGACAAAAGTTATCGATACCTAAAGGACAGGTATCAATAACATCACTTTGATGATCCCCCGTAGAAAATAGTTATCGATACCAGGAACAATTGTTATTGCTCCCCTTGCTTCTGGACAAATTCTGGACCAAGATAGTGCAAAGGTATCGATTACTTCTTCAATGTAATCGATAACATTAGGTTTCTTTATACTTGTGGACCAAGATGAGGCAAATGTTATCGATAACAATCTGCAGAAATTGCAGACTTCAAGCTTCATTTCAGAAACTCTGCCATGGCACCTCCCAATCTCTTTCGCGACATCACCAATTGACTCGAGGGACTTGGTAGTGCTGCATATAGTGGCCTCGGGTACTAGGATACCTTCAAGGGTCACTTCCGATGAGTTTAGCTTTCAAAACCGCTTTATTTGCACGTTTTATCTACAAAACTCAACAAAACACCTTATGTGCAATAATTGACTTAAATGAATAATTAGACATAGAAACATCACAATTCAGAGGATTTGAGCACTAAGATTGTGCAATCTTGTGTGCTTATCAATAAACGGCACTATCTCGCTTCCTGAGTTTCCTATGATAGAGGAGATTAGGTTTAATGAATGACAAAAAAAAAGAAAAGAAAAGAAGAACTTGACGTTGCTGATTGGTTTCCTCCGTCTTCGCCGATCGATTTCCTCCCCCTTCTTTGATCTTTGTTTGTTCCTCCCTCCTCAAAGAAGCCCGATCGTTTGTTTTCCATTGTTGTAGATCTGGTTTTATTTTTGAAATGTAATGTTATACTCTCTCTCTCTCTCTCGTCTCTCTCATTATTGCCATAGATTTGGTTTTATTTTTGAAGACTTGAGGTTGAGGTTTCATTTTCAGAAAATGGAAACCGTCTGTATATGTCAAACAAAAATTGCTGATTGAATTGCTACTTTTTAGATCATTCTTGTATATAATCGTCTCCATTTGTTTTTGTTGGTATATCTCTTACAGACTTACGACATGTATAAATGTGGGTCTATGGTACGCTGAGAAAAGCGAGAAAAATCAAAGAGCAGAAAAAATTATGGTGGCCAATGATGCTTGGGAGTACGACTCGCAATATACAATGGCTATCAGCCTAGAGGTCCTTGCTAATAGATGAAGGGTTTGCGTTTTAGGGACCAGAGCAATTGAAGCCCCATTCCATTTCCAATTAGTAGAAAAACTTCGCGACCGAAACTAGAACTTCGCAACTTTCGTTAGCAGAATACAGAATTGAAACCATCCGGCCGAGGAGTTTTGTCCCCTTTTGATAGGCTTATAGCATCATTTGATTTCTTCGACAATAATGATGTTATTAGAATCGGTCTGAAAGAACTCCTCGTTCAGAAAGAACCTCAAATGAGAAGTTCTTTCAGACCGGTCCCGTTTTGTCACTGTCTCCCCATCCAAGCTCAGCCCGCCTCTAACCTTACCCGTTCAGGCCCTGTTTATGTAATCTTCCCAATACACCCTTGCTCTCCTCCGCGCCTTCCACTCCTCCGGCTTCTTTCTTCTTCTTTCTTGTTCTCCGCCTTCCGCTCTCCCCCACCTTGGCCTTCTGCCCGGCCTTCCTCTCTCCCCCACCTCGGCTTTCCACCCCTCCATCTTCTTCTCCTCTTACCAACTCCCTTTTGATCGATGTTGACCTCCGTATTGATCTCCACAACCACCGCAACAAGAGCAGCAGCCTCCCCACCGCCGGCAGCAAAATCAACGGCGACCACCGACAACCCCGGCGAGCTGCTTCTAAGTTGAAGGAAGTGTTTTCTTGCTTGGATACCTCTGATCCTGATTATAAGGAACCATGATCCTCGATCTCCTCTGCCCCCGCGCACTCTCCGAGACCTTCCTCCACTCCTGAAAATCGCCGCCGCATTGAACAGAGTCACTGTTGCTGGATTTGCCGCCGTTGTTTTCTTCGCTACGACTTTGATGCTTTTGATCTGCTGATCTCGAGCTTCCCAATGGCGGTGGTGTTGGTGAAAACAAATTCCAATATCATGTTTAGACTTGATTATTTTTATTATCTGATTGATAATGGAATTCTTTGGTGTTAATTTTTATTAGTTTTATTATCTCAGGGTTTTTTTTACCTCTTAATTGGGAATGTGAATTCTATTTTTTTTGAAGGTGTGAATTCTTCATTTTAGAAGGGTATGAATTCTAAATTTAGGATTGTGAATTGTGTAATTTGGGTTGGTATAAATGGTGTGAATTCTGTAAAGACATGTGAATTCTGGGGACCATTCAACCTGGAAATATCAGGTTGATTTACATGTGTGAATTATGTATTTTTTGGTGTAAATTGATATGTAAATTTTAGGAACGTGAATACTGCAAAGGTGTGTGAATTTTGCAAATGGTGTACTGAGGCCAAATTCACACACTCAAAAATTCACGACAATAATTTACCGATAATTTTGAGGGCTTGAATAGTACAAAGGGATGTAAAAATTCTTGCAAATGAGTGTGAATTCGGCTAAGAGGAATGAATAGTAAAAATGATATATGAATTCTGTCAAGTGGTGTGAGTTCTGCGGGTGTGAATTATATGATGTTTGAATTCTGTGGATGTGAGAGATGTGAATTCTAAGAGTGTTGAAAAGTGACCAAGATAAAATAGTACAAGCATAATTAAAAAGGAATTGGATGAGATAATTCTACAAAAAAGAATTTGTATGGAACTCCAAGCATAAAATAAGACCGGCCACGAATTTCCCGAAATCATTTTCAAATAAAAATGTTTGGGCGGAAGCCAGGTAGGCCAAGTTTAGCATACTGTCAGGGCAAAAGGTAGGTGGGTCAAGACCCACCCCTGAACCGTTGGCACTTGGCATTCTGATAGCGTTGGAGGCGTGTCCATTGAAATATGTGAACCCCACCTTATGACCTTATCTTCATACTCATGGTCCTAATATGGACTAGACTTAGTTAGGATTAATTGCTCATAATTATCTTGGAATTCTTTCCCTTTTAAGCCAAAATAACGAAACTATTTTGTTTATAATTGGCACAACAGTATATAAATTACTGATTAATTGCACATAATTATCTTGGGATTCTTTCCTTTTTAAGCCCAAAATAACGAAACTATTTTGTCTTTAATTGGCACAACAATATATAAATACATTACTAAAAAGGTCCATTGAAAGGTTTTAAATATGATTTTAAAAGGTCTCTCAGTCCAAATATGTGAATCCCACCTTATCTTTAGACTTGTGGTCTTCATCATTTTGGACCGGACTTGAGATTTATTGGAAATTATGTTAAGATTCTTCCTTTTTTATACCACAATAATGAATTATTCTTTTCTATATATATGCCACATGAATAAATAAATTAAAAACTTGTTTTCCTTTGAAATAATAAGATTCAAATACAACACGGAAATCGAGATGCAGCTCTAAAAATTAAGCTTGGAATATTAAAATTATAGTTGGAAGAAAAATAAAATTGTCTGCATCTTATTACGAGCAACTATTCTTGTTTAATTGGACCAACAATCAATCATTTCAATAGTGAAGGACATCAAAATAATACTGAAGGGAAGCATCATTGGAGGTGGCATTGAACTGATATGTTTTCACGGTGACGATTCCTCGTGCTAGTCGAAAAACACCAGTCCCTCCGACAATAGACAATTCACGGTACGGATGAAAGACCGGGTTCCGCCCAAAGAGGCTAAGAGTGCTACCCTTGTACTTCCCACTCGTAAAGACAAAGTTGAAGTTCATGTTTAGAGCAAATTCCTCCAGCCCATCCGATAGATAAATCCCCTGGGCCCGGGCCATGACTATAGAGTTGAGTTCGGACCCAACTGTCAACGGATCATCGATCACTACGATTGTCCCGAACGGGGTGGGGGCGGGAGTCTTGGAAGTGAAGTTGGCTCGGGCCACTACAACTGCAGTTGGGTTCTTGCCACTTACCTGGTCATGCAAATACAACTTAAACGTGGTTAACTCTTCCTTCCTATGGCCCAAGTTTTGGAACCATTTTGTCACCCCTTCCGGTGATTCATCGATGCAACCCACCGTGGGCATGGCCGTAGCTCCGACGATTAAGCAGAGGTATACAATTGTTGTCAGTGCTGCCATCTCTTTCCCTCTCATTTTGTCTGGATGTTTAGAATGGTGTATAAATACACTGGAATTATACTAGCTAGCTATTACTCATTATTTTCTTTTTTTGGGTTGTTACCTCCCTTGTGTTTCATTAATTACATATTTTTTACCTTCTTAAGTTTCTGTCCTCCTCAAATACACATTAATCATTTCATTTTCTGTGCGGGAAAAAATCTTCAATGCAACACTTATATGTAACGCCCTCTCACATGATGTGGACTCCATGTACATGTAGGTCCCACACTACATGAGAGAGGCGTTATAAATACCCGTTACATTGACAATTTTCTCACGATTTTCTTTCCCTTTATATGTTAAATTCAATTGGGATTTCCGGTAAAGCACGCATCACCTCATGCATAAAGTAGAGAGGTAAATCTTAGTAAGAGATTTTCTTTCCAAGTTGGCTGTAGTCATTAGGTTTAATCAATGTTTTCAATTTGGAAAGTATTGATTGAACGTCAATTTGGTTTGACTAGTACCCTTTAAGGGAAAATTAGCCATAAGAACGGTAAAATAGTTTTTATTTAGGAGAAGGATGCCAACAAAATAGTTTTCAGTAGAGGTCCTTCAATTTTTTGAGTTTTTTAGCCATAAAGCCAAAACATGTTTAGGCAACACTTTTCTATTATAGGGCTTCAGTGATTTAAACACTTTCATAAGGTACCTTAGGGTTTTAGACACTTTCATATATAGGGTATCTTAGGGTTTTAGCCTTTTAGACACTTTCATATATATGGTACCCTAGAAACTTTAAATACTTTCATAGGCACATATGTTCCTTATGTTTGATTGCAAAATGTGCTTGTCCTTGAGCTCAAAAAATATAAATATGAGAGACTTTTGGCCAAGTCTCCCGCAATTTAATCATAGATTTTGAATTCTAGTAGAATCAGATAAAATTGTTTACTATGACTGTAGCGATAAAAACTAAAACTCAGTATTGCAAAAAGCTGAAAAACAGCTTGCAAAATGTTTAGAATCTAAAATCTGATTCAATCCAAAAGCACCCTATTTCCAGTTTCAACAAGAAAAAAACACAAAAAAACACAAAAAAAACAGCCATAGAGCTAACCCCAACACCACTACAAATAACCCCAAATTGAAAATCCTCCACCACAACTAGGTGACAAAAAATAAACCCTAAGGAAAATAAGACCGGGGTAATTTGTCCAACGATTGTATAGCTGTACTCAAGTATAGTGAGGTTATGAGTTCAACCTAAAAAGTCGGCTTTTCAGTTTTATTTTGAATATTTTAAAAATATTTGGATAAAAATCATAATTTTTTAATTTTTCAATTCGTCTCGAAACCACAAAAGTTACGTGCAAAACTAACAAACGCAGAAAAAATTTGAATAAGAACAAAACAAGAAAAGGTAAAAAATCTCATCGGACCCAACCTACGTTTACGCGTAAACCTGCAGCCACCCATTGGGCCTAGTGGTCACGGATTAATCTATCCGTCATTCCTGTCCGAGAGTCAACCTTGATGGCACTTGTCATGGCCAGCCACTTCTTTCTCTTAGATATGAATGAATAATTAAGCATTCTTCGTGAGCTTATACCCGCAGTGACCATGGAATCTATATATATATATATATATATATCTCGTACCTGCCTTAGGTTTTGAAATCTTACGACCGGATTTTAGCAAATGTCTGTCCGTTGGCTGGCGATGCGAGATCATGTTTATGCTCAGGATTAAAGGTGGTAACCAAGGACGGAACCAGAATTTTACCCTAGCAGTGACGAAATGTATACTAAAAAAATTTAGTGGTGGCAAGACTGTATAAGTTGGGCATAAATTTTTTTTTTACATATAATAATTGCATTTTTTAAAATTCTTGTCGTGGCGGTTGCCGCTACTAGACCCCCCCCTGATCCCATCCTTGGTGGTAACCCTCCAAACAACATCTTCAATAGTGAAATGAATACAGGCTTTGCAACCAGTTCTTATAGAAATTTTATATCAATCTCAAAACCAATTGGCAATGAGTGGAGAGGTCCCAAATGTTATTAAGTGATCACTCATTCCACTCCCAAGCAATGTGGGACTCTATTTCCTTAACATCCCCCCTCACGTGCAGCCGCATTTGAGGTCTGTCACGTGTGGCCACTTTTGGGTCCTATCATCGTGCAGCCTTTTTGCTGGTCTGTCATCGTGGGATGTGGATTGTTAATTTTTAAAATGTGGGGTGAAACGGGCACCGCTCTGATACCATGTAGAAACTTTATATCCATCTCAAAATCAATTGGCAATGAGTGGAGAGTTCCCAAATGTTATTAAGTGATCACCCATTCCACTCCCAAGCAATGTGAGACTCTATTTCCTTAACAGTTCTAGTCTCCAATCTATATATTCACCTTTTTCTCTTCTAATGGATCTTCATCCAATTTAAAACCCTCCTTATAACATAAAAAATTCACGTTGTTTTATATTCTTCGACCCGCTTCAATATCGAGTCTTTCTTTTTCGTACACTAAAACTTGTTCGTAACGCGTAATCATTGTACATAACATATGCTTAATTCGTCATCACAACCACCTTATCCAACAAATTATCATCACTATTTTGTTCTTGCGGAACAAAAATATTATCCCATTCGCTTCTTTCAATGTCACTTGAAATATCAATAACTTTTTGTATAAAAAAAATGAAATATCAATAGCTGTATAAAGTATTATTTTTAGCTCAAAAATGCATAAACAAAGCTACAATATCAATAAAGGAACAACAGTCCCAAAGACAACCTAGGATTCTCGCATACACAAGGGGAAATGAGAAATGTTTTAACCAAGTATAATGAATCTACTTTCGTTACTTTTTCAATCTCCTCCTTCCATGTCTTTGACGAAAGCGGAGTTCATCTCCGACGTTCGGCAATGGATGATGTAGAGAAAGAAGTGTCGGGAGGGTAAATGAAATTTTTGGGATGGAGGAAAAATGTTAAACGCCAATTAACATGAAAAGGCTCCGTTAATTCAAAAGGTAACGAGGACAGCTCACTGCCATTAAGTTGAGATGGCGACACCTGATTGTTGGGGAGTACCACATGGATTGGGTGAGTTGGTAGTCTGGGACTACTGAATAATTTTCCCAATTCTAGTTTCAAATAGGAAAAAACACCAAAAAAATAAAAATAAAAAAGCCATAGAGCTAGGACCCAAGGTGCTATAGTGCATCCCCTATACTACACATGTAGCGCGGTCAATCTAGTCGTTCATCTCGGCAATGGACGGCTCGAATTTTTATCCAAAAAATGGACAGCTAGAATTTGTAGGTCCTAACATCACTATAAATAACCCCAAATTGAAAACCCTCCGATCCACCAGGACCACCACAACTAGGAAACCACCCGCCTCGAAGCACCCAAATATTTTCTCCTGAAATCAGAAAATAAGCCCTAAGAAAAATATGACTGGGGCAGTTGGTCCAATAATTGCATCGCGGAGGTTGTGGGTTCAACTAAAAAAGCCGGCTTTTGGATCTCGACATGAGTTTATGCGAAAACCTGCAGTCAGTACCCTTTGGGTCTTGTGGTCCTGACGGATTAATCCATCCGTCATTCCTGTCAACCTCGAAGGTACGCACCATCGGTGTCGAACTTGGATTGGTCAGTTTGTGTACGAGAATGTGCGAACCAATTAATGGTTGCGGACACTGATCCATTTTGCCAAAGTTTATCTTATCTGCTGGAGCCATTCGTTCTTCTACTCTCATCGTCTACTGCATGATTCCAACTCGATCCAGAGACGGAGCCACTAATGGGCAATGGTGGGGGGCTGCGTCGTTTTGGGTTTTTATTTTTATTTTTAATTTGGGTTTTTATTTTTATTTTTAATTTTAATATGAAAACTTCAAGTTCACACGATCAATTGAGAAGTACTATTTTCAAGAATTGAGAAGTCCAAACAACATTCTCAAGAATGTTGCATAATCATTTTGAGCATAATGTCATTCAACCTGAGTTTATGCCAAAACCTGTAGTCAGTACGTACCCTTTTGGGTCTTATGGTCCCGACGGATTAATACATCCGTCCGTCATTCCTGTCCGAGAGTCAACCTTGAAGGTACGCACCATTGGTGTCGAACTCTGATTGGTCAGTTCGTATACGTGCGGACCAATTAATTGTTGCGGACACTGATCCATTTTGCCAAAGTTTATCTTATCTGCTGGAGCCATTCATTCTTCTACTCTCATCATCTACCGCGTGATGCAAGCCCCCTGCGTCGTTTTGGGTTTTTATTTTTATTTTTATTTTTATTTTTAATATAAAAACTTCAAGTTCACACGATCAATTGAAAAGTACTACTTTTAGGAATTGGGAAGTCCAAACAACATTCTCAAGAATGTTGCTTAATCATTTTGAGCATAATGTCATTCGGCATCCGGAATTCAAACAATTATGAAGTATTTTCAGGCTATGCCAATGGTTGATTGAGACTAGAAGATCCGTAACCTCCTTATTTGTTTAAAGAGTGGTGGTACTCGTGCTAACTCTTTATAGTTTAGCCTCTCCGTTTACGAAATTTTGATTCCCTCCCTGACTCAATCGTTAAAGTCTCTAAATTAACAAATTAAACATGGTGGGTGCATGCATAGTATAGGGAGCAATTTGGTGGTGGGCAAAGTTTCTTTCAGTTTTTGTGGAGTAAATTGTTTCAGAGGACTTATCTGGAAAGGAAAAATCTTTTTGAACGGAGCTTTCGTAAGTGAATTGCGTGCGTCTGTTTCAGTTTTGGACGGTCTGGATTTAAATGGAACTTTTTCGGAAAAACAGACGGTCCAGATCGCACACCGTTCAAAGCCGAAATGGCCGGCCCAGATCACGCGCCTCCGTGAATGTCTCTGTGAATAAGACAATCTCACCAGGGAAAAAAGAAAAAGAAAATTGTTTCAGAGGAGCTTGTCTTGTGTGTGTTTGGTGCCCATTGACCCATCCCCTTCCCCTTGCCTGTCCTTTTTTTTTTGGTGTGTTTATAATGAAATTACTTACTAAACAACTTGCACCTTGAAAAGATTTGTTGAGATCTAAACATTAAGTTCTAGGTACAGACCTAACATTCAATCAAGGAACATAATATTGAGAAACGCTTCGATGCACATTCCTATTTGGATGGTTACAATTTGCATGCACCTTCTTGGATCACTTTGAATTTATGACATTTACATATCGATTCATGACTCTCTTAGAAGGTCACATCGACATGTTGCGAAGTGTTATACAAAAGTTATGACTTTTATGCAAATGTTATGAATTGAAGGCAATTCAAAGGGTGCAATAATTAGGGTGGTAAAAAAACGTATCTTTTCCTCTCAAATTCATATCTTCTTAATTCCCACTTGTGTTAAAATTTTCTTTCTTTCTCCAAATATCCCAACTGTAATGTCATAATTTTACCAAGTAATATACAAATAAAAGAAAATTAAATTGAAGAAAACCTTCCCTATTTGTGGAAATATTGTAATTGGAAGCAATATACTTAGTTTCATGAGCATATTCACCAATGTTAATTTTTTTTTTTGCCATTCGTTAGATCTAATCTACTCTATTTTAGGAGACTGGAGGAGGGGAATGACTGTTTATGGCAATCGAACCCTATCCATATTCATGGGAGTACAAGGGAGACATCTAGTCTCACATTGTTTGAAAGTGAAATAAGTGATCACTTAATATGTTGAGACGTCTCCACTCATTGCCAACTAATTTTGAATTGGATATAAGTTTCCACATACATTGAATAGGAAAAGACTCATCAACCATTTCTGTACTAATTACTAGTAAAAGTGAATATTTAACACGGACCTTGTTGGAAAACCTTAAATTTGAATTCAGTACTTGTGACTTGTCGTAGAGACTCACCGGCCATTTTGGTAGGAGTAAGAGTCCGTTCCAGAACACCTTCTTAAAAAATAAGTACTTATTTCACATTTTTAAACTCAAATCTAATGTAAATGAAAAATAATTTTTCAATTTTTTTTGCACCGTATTAAAGATCTCAATGAGATCTTTCAAATAAAGTCCATAATATTGCATATTTTTATATTTTAATAAGTCTATTATTTTTAACTTGAAATTGTCTTCTTAAAAAATAAGTACTTATTTTGCTTTTTGAAACGGGGCCTAATTGCTACAACAACTCTGGCACTTGTCAACTGTTTATCGTATGTGTCGAACTAAATTTGTAGCCCACAAAAGTTAATATAGACAATGTATATTAATGGGCGATAATTCTAGACACGACTCGTTAACTTCATACAAAATTAGAGGGTTTGGATAATTAAACCACTTTTTGACACGAATTGAATATGACATGACTCGACAATACGAGATGTGCGGGCACAGAACCTCAACACTTGGCAGCTGTTTAACGTGTAACTTTGTAGTCCACAAAATTAAACATTATTACAGATATTTAGTATGGAGAATGTAGTATATGGGCGCTTGGGCGAGCTCCTTCGAGCTGAGCTGTAGCTCGTGCCGGCTCGCATTTGAAACGAGCTGAACAAAATAGTTCGAGCTCGTTCATTTACCTATCGACTCGAGTTTGAAAATAGTTCTTTTTATCTGAGCAACTCCGATCATTTGCAACCCTACCCATCGCCTGATTACATCTTACCGGGTGTTCATCGATCATTCACCATACCCATTGAACATTTGACTTTTTTATGACGAGGGAATTGAAACAGCTATATACGTGCCATCGATTTATAAAGAGCCCAATTATGAGTACATCAGTGGTCATTGTTGTACATCAGATTATATGGAACTCTCTCGTTTGGGCCTCACGCTAATAATTAGAGTCGTTCAATTTATTTTAAAAGTTATTTTAATATTGGTCCTAGTAAAACATTAGCTCATTTGGATATCAAAAATGCGTGATCAATTCGTCAAAAAAATTTCCCTAGTAAAACACCAGTTTGGGTTGTAAGTTTGTTTTCTGATTATAGTTTGAGTTGGTTTCCTCTACGTTGTGGTGCCCTTTGGGTCTGGTTTGATTTTCTCGGCGGTTTGGGTTTTGAGGATTGAAGGTGCTTGGTAAGTTGGTATAGTTAGGTTTGGGAGTTTTATTTATGATGGGTTTTTTTTTTTAGATTGGTGTCTTGTTCAAAGATTAATAAATTCTTTAGAAAAAAAACTAATAAGAGAGCATAATGCAGACAATGCATGAGGTATGAGTCCCAAATTTGTTTAAACCATTTGGGACCCTACTTTTGCCCAAGGGGTATTTGAATACCTACTTTTCCGATTTTGACTTTTAGGTGATTGGTTGGAGTCAACAAAAACGTTTTTTTTTTTTCCAAGCGATATACATCAGCGGGGATTAGTGGGGGTGTTAGTGTTACCACGGGGTCCAGAGGCTATCCATAGCCCTGTCCCTCATAAGACCTGCTCTTTGCGGGGCTCGAACCCAAGACCTTCCACAAAGGGGAGATAGAGACTTATCAACTGCACCAAGCAGTGGTTGTCAAAAACTAGTTCTCTATAATGCATTTTTGGTTTTTGACTTTAGTGAACAAAAGCCAGAAATAGAGGGAGACGAAAATTTTGATTTCTTATTTTTCACTTTTCTCATTTTGGTTATAATATACAAAAGAGCTGCAAAATGTAATCTGCATGTATATCTCACAAATATTACTTCTGTTGCAAAATACATCATGCACATTTTTTTCAAACACTCTACAAATTCATAATACATTCTGGCCATGATAACAAAAAAAAGCAAAAATGTAAAAAGTAAAAAAATAAGGCTCCCAAATGTTGATTACATTATATGTCGCTTGGTGGTGTTTAGAGGTGGCGATTCGGTGGTGGTAGGTTGTGACTGTTTGATCATGGTGGCGGGCGGCGGCTGAATATCTTTGATGGGAGAGTTTTGGTTTTGGATTTTTTTGGACTGGGTTTAGCCCACCAAAGTGGGCTAGGTTATTTTGTGCGTGCTTTATTGTAAGCTTTAGGTTTTTTAGGCTTTTAGGGGTTTGTTTGAGCTATTTATTTTATATTTGTGCTTTTTAGGCCTTTAGGTGTGTGGGCTTAGTCCCTCTAGCTGTATTTTCTAACTTTTGAGTAAATTCCCTTTCTCTATTTTCCTAATAAAATGTTACTTTTATAGATAAAAAAACAAACAAAAACAGAAACACGTGCCCTAAATATTATAATGATATTGCCAAAGGTTATAATTGAAAGCTCACAATACCACAGCCATGTACAGCCGTGTTCTTTATATACAAGTAAGGGTAGGATTGGTTACAAGAGATAAGTACACTTTGAAACAATACCACAGCCATGTACAGCCGTGTTCATTATATACAAGTAAGGGTAGGATTGGTTACAAGAGATAAGTACACTTTGAAACAAAATACAACTAAATGATAATGATAAAATGATAAGGCTAAAACTAATTATTCTTATCTTTATCTAACAAATATGAAGGCACCTACGGTACCGTCCAACATGCATGAATCACATGCAATACTCCTGCACGCCTATATAAACCCAAGTTTGTAAGCTCCAAAAAAACCCACAACACTACAAGCTATACATAAGCTCCTTTGTCTTCAGTAACGAGTGCTATTATTTGCAAAAAATAAGCAATGGAGGCTCAAGGCAATGGCTTTCCTTTAATCCATCGTGCCTCTTTCCCTGACGATTTTGTTTTCGGCGCAGCAGCAGCTTCTTATCAGGTACTCCCATGTCTCATAGTATTTAGGTTTTTTTTATAGAAGTTATAATATTTTATCAACAAAGGAAAAGGAATTTGTTAATATGTAAGGGATTCATGACCAAGATGGGCAAGGACGGAACCAGGATTTTACTATAGCAGTGGCGAAATGTATACTAAAAAAATCTAGTAGTGGCGAGACTATATAAGTTGGGCATAATTTTTTTTTTTTTACATATAATAATTGTATTTTCTAAAATTCTTGTTGTTGCGATCGCCTCTACTAGACCCCTCCTGGTCCCATCCTTGAAGATGGGGATACGTACCATTTGGATAGTCTCGGAAAAAAAAAAGAAATTGCTGCTTCGAATTTTTGTACCGGACAATATTGCAGGGACATTCTGAAAGGACAAAACAACCAAGAATAACAGAGCAAATAACTAGTTTTGCATGGAGCAAACTTCTCCATCGCATTTGGATAGTAGTAATTAATAAAAATTGTTGCTTTGATTTTTCGAAACAAACCATTTATATTGTGGGGATCGATATTCGGAAAGGATAGAAGAACCAAGAATGGGGGACAGACTGAGTAATTAGCTTTGCATGGAACACACTGTTACACATATCAATTGCATGCTTAATCATCGACAAATCATGAAAAAAAGGAACAAAACAAAAACAAAAACAAAAAAAAAACTGGGAGCACACTTCTCATTAGCTTCTGTCCCAATTACTGTGCTACCCGTAGCTTTCTCCATTGAAATGGGGTCCGTGGTCTGGTGGTCAAATGTAATTTTCTAAAATCTTCAATAGAGGAATGTTCTACTTCTACTAATACAGAGATAAACGGTTTGGTTTTGGTGTTTTTTCTTAGTATGAAGGCGCGACAAAGGAAGGGGGTCGTGGCCCAAGCATTTGGGATGATTTCACCCAGAGATGGCCTGGTAATCTCTCTCTCTCTCTCTCTCTCTCTCTCTCTCTAGATGGTTGTTTCACTTGTGTCCTTAGAAATAACAAACCAATTCTAACCCCGAGGGACTGGCTTGGCATGTGATTGTCGGACTGAGGAGTTGTATTTCTTGTGGTTTTCTCTTCCTCCGGTTTGATGCCTCATGCTTGGATCCTTTTAATTAATCTTTGTAATTTATTTTCAATGATTGATTAATAAAATACTTTTTTGCTGTTTAAAAAAAAAAATACACTACCAAATATTAGTGAACATGTTTGATCATTAATAGGCATGCCAAAAGGGGAAGATTGGAATCACTAATGTTTGATCATTTAGCAATAACCATCTTTTCATCTTTTTGGATGTTCATGGTGAAATGGCAGGTAGGATCGCTGATGGCAGTAACGGAAACACGGCAATTGATTTTTATCATCAATTTAAGGTAAATTGTTTTGAATAATGATATAGGTAGCTAGTTTATGCAGTTCCATTTATCACTATGAAGTAAGAATAGTGATGGCAATAACGTCTTTTTTAACCGCCCTTCGGTTTCGGAACATATGAAATTGTAGGAAGATGTGAAGATCATGAAGAAAATGGGTTTGGAGGGCTTTAGATTCTCAATCTCATGGTCCAGAATCTTGCCTTGTAAGATTTGATTGTTTCAGTACTTTTTGCTGGCTTTATGCAATCACTTATGGAATTGCAAATTAATAACATCAATTTATGAAATTGCTTTTGACATTCCTTCCTTCAACCAGTTTAATTGTAGTATTTAATTTAATTTATTGGGCATGTTTCTAATGTAGTATTCCATAATGTAATTGTCAGGTGGACAGCTAAACCAGGGTATTAACAAGGAAGGGATCCGGTTTTACAATGATCTAATTGACGAGCTTATAGCAAATGGTTATGTCTCTCAAATTAATCATGATCTTAATGGATTTTGATACGAATTATAGTAAATCATGTTTTCATTTAAGCTCAAAAAGTTTGTATGCGCGCATGCCAACATAACTTGTATTGTTGTATGTACGTAGATATAACCCCATTTGTGACTCTGTTCCATTGGGACGTTCCCCAAGCGTTGGAAGATGCATATGGCGGCTTTCTAAGTTCTAAAATAGTGTAAGTGATCGAATCCGATTTTATTTCTTAGCTATATACATATATCCACCTCATAAATATTGTAATTAACGAGTATTATTAATTAGCTGAAGTAATCAAATGAGCTTTGGTGGTCTATCAAATGTTAGGGCCGACTTTTGTGACTACGTGGATCTTTGCTTTTGGGAGTTTGGTGATCGAGTGAAACATTGGATCACACTAAATGAGCCATGGAGCTTCAGTAAGTTAGGGTATGTAACTGGAGCGACCGCACCAGGTCGAGGCACTACTGCCGAAAGGCCTGTTACATCTTCGACTGAAGATAGCACATGGAGTTTTGAGCCGTCGCATCGATCTATTACAAGTGCTCCATCGGAACCATTTGACAATGGGAATCCTGCTACAGAACCTTACATAGTCACGCACAACCTTCTTCTTGCTCATGCAGCTGCAGTAGAGCTCTATAGAAAAAACTATCAGGTTCGATCAGTTTTACTTTAGGTTCCCACACTAGTATGATAAACTAGAATTAATTGATATAAAATCATTGACTTCTGTCTCGTACGTCTCAAAACTTTAGAGATTTGGAAATGGCTCTGATGAATTAATTGAATATGGAACATGCATGTTTGATCATTAATAGGCATGCCAAAAGGGGAAGATTGGAATCACTAATGTGATAACCTGGATGGAGCCTTACACTGATTCGAAAGCTGATATCGATGCTGCACAACGAGCACTGGATTTCAAGTTGGGATGGTGAGTGAGTACTACTTACATTCTAGCTTGGGAAAATGCATACTTAAATGAAATGCAAATTATATGGAGCCCTTCATACCTGTACGTGTTTGATCAGGTTTATGGATCCAATTGTATATGGTCGTTATCCGGAATCCATGAGGAAACTTGTAGGAAGCCGTCTACCTGAATTCTCAGAAATTGAATCTGAGAAACTGAAAGGATCCTATGATTTTTTCGGAATAAATTACTATACTGCCCAGTATGTAACAGATGCATCAAACATTAACCTTAAAAAGTTAAGCTACAACACAGATCCTAAGGTTAAGTACACAAGTAAGTCCAGAACTACAACTCCGTAAATTCTTATTAAACTAACTAACTTCGAATTCTTTTATTAAGGTGGTATGTGATAATTTTTCATTCCAGGTGAGCGGAATGGGGTTCCGATTGGTCCACTGGTTAGGCCTCTCTCTAGCTATATAAACTTCAATCAAAAGTTCACCAAAATAGGATTGTACTGCATATGGCAATTTTGTAGGGATGTCGATTTATATACTTGTCCTTTATCCATTGTAACCTTCTTCTGTTATTGTTGATTTTTTTTTCGGTGTTCAAAATAGAAAAACCTAGCTTCTGTTAGTAAAAAAATGTTTAGTTCTGAAATTAAGATATCTTTTTCTGACAATAATTTTGCAGGCTAGTTGTGGTTGGATCTACGTGTACCCAAAAGGAATTTATGATTCTATGATGTACATAAAGAAAAAATACAAAAACCCAGTCATTTATATCACAGAGAATGGTAAGTGATTAATCCCCTATCTATCTGACGCATAAAGAACTAAAAGGGATTTCTCTCATGGTTGGGTCCTAAGTATTCTTCCCTTTTGGCAGGGTTGGGCGAAAAGTGTAGTTTCAAAAACAGATTTACAGAAGCAAGAGTGGATGAAATGAGGAAAGATTACCACCGTGATCATATCCAACGCCTTGGGGAAGCGATTGAGTACGTACTCGAATAACTTTGTCTCTCTCTAGTGTTTTGAGCAATAACGAAAATATAAAAACTTATTTTATGTGCAAATCTTATTTTGGCAGCGACGGCGTTAAAGTGAAGGGTTACTTTTTGTGGTCGCTGTTTGACAACTTCGAATGGTCTGCTGGTTACACTAATCGTTTTGGATTGATCTATATTGAGTATAGAGATGGAAATCTCACCAGATATCCTAGAGGATCAGCCATATGGTACATGAATTTTCTCAAGGATAAGGACACCGAAGCCCGCAAAAAACAACTTCTTGTTCCCGGCAAATGAATAATTCTTCTTTGCTGTTGGTTTTATGTTTCGTTTTCCGGTGGTCCTCCCCATAACCTAGTTCAACGATTTCTGTTTTCGAGTCTTTGTATCCAAATAAGTGAAGGTGGGCTCTTCCACCCTTCACCGAAATGAAGTGTTATGAAAATAATTGAGGGAGGGCTGCCCCTAGTTGTGTTGCTCCTTTTTTCCTTTAACTGCAATGGATAATAAATTGCCTTGAAAATAATAAATATTGTCCTTAAATTATCAATACCCTTTTTAGCATGCTGTGATTACCCCTCCCCCCAAATCCGCCTACATTAGGATTACTGTTAATGGTTGATAATTTTCCTTCGGAAACAAAGCAGTTTGCGTCCTGGAGGGATAATATCAATCACTTGACGTCCATCTGATGCATTCGCTGTGGTTATTTCATACCCCCTTTTTCTTTTCAAATAATTTTTGCTTACTATACCCGCTGCTAGAGCTTTATAAATTGTATTGTTACTCTTGTTCCCGGCGCCCTTGTAACATTTGTTTATGATCAATGATGTGATCAATGCTTACTGTGTAGTTTTATCTATTTCATTCCCATTGATAGACATGAGAATATTTCACAAAACGTTTATACAAACAGCTCACTAATGCATCATGGCTACATAATAGTTACTGTGTTTCCTACTGAGTTAAATTTGCTTCTATCCCCTAAATTATTCGGCTTTGTTCGGTTGCCAACTTAGTTTAGTTTTAGTTTTCTTTCCAATCATTATCCTACTTCTTTTTTTAATCATTATTCTATTTCTCTAATTATTACTTTCTCATCTCTCTCTATCTCTCTCAAATCATTACCCCTATTTTCAATAATTACTCTATTTCTCTCTCTCTATCCACTACCAAAACTAAACTAAACTAAACTCCCAACCAAACACTACCTTCATATTTTGTCTGCTTTCCGTTCCTCAACTATGTAAACAATAATTTTGTCCCTCAATTTTTTGATTGCAATCTATTTCGTCTGGTTTCTAGGTAAAATTTTGTTCAATTTCTTACAATTTTGGACAAAATAGATTGTAGAATAGAAAGCTGAGGAGACAAAATTGTTCGTTACATAGTTTAAGGATGAAGTACAAAAAATGTTGATATTTTTGGGGATAAAAGTAAAAAAAAAAAAAAATCCTACTTGATTAGTCCGATGGGAAGCCAACAAATTAAGCAGCTGCTTCAGGCCCAATGTTTAGGTCCAGAATTAGGTCGCCCGTTCCTACAATTCTTGTATGTGTTAATGATGGGCTGAAAATAAAATGTTTCCATCAACAGCGGTAGGCCAATATGTAGCAAGGCCCAATAACCTGTTTAGTCACATAGTTCGCTCGATGGTAACGTACACGCATCAAAATCACGAACTCGCTAATTTTACAAGAATTCGAGCAAACTTAATATTTAGAATTTCTCAAGCTGTTTGCAAAGACGGGTCCCAGAGACGTATGTACGCGGAATATGTACCCCTGTATGTATTATTTAACAACTTACTTTACACTTTAGTTATGCAAAAACTAGTCATCATTGCCATCTTGTAGTTATCGGATTAAGTTGATTTTTTTATGATACAGTTTGAATAATTATGTCTAAATTAATGAACAGATAAAAAATAATATTGCTTGCACAAAATAATACTCCCTCCGTTCATTTTTTAGAGTATAATATTCCATGTTGAGCCGTCCCTTAATAACTGTCCATTTTGTAAAGTTAGTGGGTAAAAGTTGATAAATTTTTCATTGTGCTTCTAAAAATAGATTTCATTTTGAAAAGTTAATGAGTAAAAATGTAATGATGATATTTTCATAGAGAGTAAGAAACGAAAGTGGAAGTAAAAGTTGATGTGAAAGGTGTAATGATGATATCTTTTTAATAAGTTTGAATTACGAAACATGATACTTAAAAGGGACGAAGGGAGTACTAGCTTTTTGTAAGATAAATTTCTTTTTTTTGCCCTTCAATCAAAATTTTTGCTCAAAAGTGAAGTTCTAAATATTGATATAACTACACACACAAAAAAGGGCAAGAAAAGAAACACACTCTCTTTTGTACATCGATGTTACTACATTGACAATCTTTGTGGGACTTAAAAAAGCATATTTGCGGATTAACAAATGCGAACGGTGGAAGTAAATAAAATAGGATGAAGGGAGTACATGTTAATAAGGACATGTGTGTCCGTACATCACTATTAAAGGCGTTCATTTTTCAAGGAATAGACATGCACTAACAGTTGGACTAGAAAACACTACCATGGTCATGTAAAACAAAAATCACTTAAAAAAGATGCAACTGAAATAAATCAAGCATAGACAAAAGTTGCAAAAATTCAGCAGTAATGGTGAAAAATCAACAAAGTCCACTCAAGATTGGGTTTGAAAAAGTTAAATTTGCATGAAGTTGAAGTACCAAGTTATGTTGCTGTCACCGCCGTTGTTGCTATGCTATTGCCGAAACTCCACCACCTTTGCCCTCTATAAAAACTGTTGAAAGCTGGAGCTCTAAATCCATCACAGATTGGTGATGGTTAACCCAAAAATGTAGTAAAAATTGTAGATCTAGCTCTCATTCGAAAAAGCAGAAAAAGAATCTCAACTCAAATCCACAAGAGAGAGTGAAAGCAGAGGAGAGAGAAAGTAGTGAAGGGGGGAAGAAGGAAATGGGAATTAAGGGGAAAGGAAAAAAATCACTGTACCAGTGTTCCAAAAGCAATGAATAGCCACTCTTCTTTGCTGCAGGTTGAAACAACTTTCAACTCTTTCCATTTTGCTGTGTGGTGTATATAGAAAATGGGCTAATATTTCAGGCCCTAAACAGTGTATATTGTTCTTAATATTTCAGGCTTATAACGTTGAGTGACGGGTCTATTCACGTGGCTCGAAAGAATTGATATCTTTAAATTGATGTATTTCGTAAAGTTATTGGAGATCTGGTATAAAAGAGATTCAAAATAGCCAAAATGCTAGAACAAGTTGGGGACACATATGGAAATTAGATTAATATTATAAAGTTCTGTCAAGGTCAAAATAGCCATGGATCTTAGTCTATTAAGCACTTATTCGGTCGTTTTACAAATTCCGACTATTAATATTTGTTTGTCACGTTTTGTGTCCCTGTTTGTATGTGCTGTATGATAAATGACTATGTTTTTCGATTTAACATTGTTTTTTTTTTTCACGGGATAAATTAAACTTTATTTTTTTTTGAAATTACCATTGCTTTCCCGTCATGTAAGTTTAGAAAAAAAAAAAAACCGTCTCTTATTTCCTTTTTAATTATTGTTCTTTACGTAATCTAACTCGGGATGCTCTAGGTACATTCAAGTCGGGAATGCGGTTGCTGTTCCAGTTTCTCGGGCGCTCGACTATGCGCCAGCTTTGGCAGCCCCGGGCTTATCCGGGGAAGGCTTATTTACCTTTTTGGTTCCCAAAGTATTAGCGAACAGCCAATTTGGTCCCCAATGTAAACATTTAACCAATTTAATCCCCAACGTTTAAAATTTGTTTCAAATTGGTCCTCCTCTCCAACGCCGTTTAGGCTCTCCATCAAAAGTGGAGGCATTCTTGGTATTTCGCCCCCCTTTTCACCTCTGCCACCCTAAAAACGTGAAAGGATGTTTTATGGAGGGATTTTTTCCCGCCAAATGCCATCCCTTGCCATGAGTGTATATACACAATATACCCATACACACTGCAGCACTCCAAAAAAAAAACAGAGCACACCAAGAGAGAGAGAAAGATAGAGAGTAGACCAGAAAGAAAGAAAAACTGAAGAAAGAGAGAACATGGAGGCACCCTCACCGGACATTTGCTACTGTAGGAAGGTGACGACTTCTTGGATTGATTCCAACCCTCACCGGACTAGTAAGAATGCTTCACACGCACACTACATGCATATATTATACACTGAGCACACACCCCCACATTTATATATCTTTACACAGATTTATATACATAAAGCCATCAATGGGGCCCAAACTGCACTCCATAGCTTAATCGAGCAAAGAAAAAGCAGTGCACAAACCCTACAATGGTAAGAGATATCGAGATGCATACCTTTGCATTGTTCATTCCACTCTTGATGTTCCATATTCAGTGTTGATTGAGTAGATTCATGCAAAGCTTCCCTAGAATTTGAAATTTTTGGTCAAAGATATTGAGATTACGAATGGGTGTTAGGAATTAGGGCTGTTGTAATGAGTTCGGGGGGTGTAATGAAACATTTCATGTTTTTAGGGTGACAGAGGTGAAAAAGGGGGTGAAATACCAAGAATGCCCCCACTTTTGACAGAGAGCCTAAACGGCGTTGGAGAGGAGGACCAATTTGACACAAATTTCAAACGTTGGAGATTAAATTGGTTAAATGTTTACATTGGAGACCAAATTGAAAGTTCACTAATACTTTGGGGACCAAAAAGGCAAACAAGCCTCTGGGGAAGAACCCGTTTTTGCTTTGCCGGAGAAATTTCCAAGACTGCAAACTGATTCACTGCCAGCAGTTGAGGATTTTGTTTAGTTTCTGTAACTAGGGTGTTAGCAACGTGGTATGCACGTTCGGTCATTTTCGTTGGTCTAATAATCAAATGTGCTTAGCTTTTATTGTTTAAGTTTTTGGCTTATTTGGGTTGTTTTCGGAGGTTGTTGTAAAACAAAAGAAATTATGGATCATCTTTTTTGGGCGGGGTAGTCAGCCGACCACCGCCTCTTGGGTTGGTTCCTCCACAATTCCCCACAGACAGAACTAATCTCTGATGCACGTTGACTCAGATTGGATCAAGGAAACACTAAATTGGAGCCCCCAACAGGAAAATCAAGAATTTACCACAACTCACTACCCAATAAACAGCTGAAAGTGGATGAAACAGAACCAAATACAAGCATTGGAAACTACTTATTTGATTCTCTAAAACCACTGAATGGATTCTTCAAAATCGAAACACAAATCCTCAGGAAAGAAAGATCTTGATAACTATACTAGAGACTTCACTATATGTATTATTGATGGTAGCAAGTAAAGTGATTTTATAATAGATATTGGCACTTCAATGCTGACTAAAAGCTTTGGTGGCATATGCATGAGTTTGGGGCTTTTTCACTTCTGGTTTACTGCCTGCTTCAAATCTCTTTCCGCATGCACCACCTGATAATTCAGACTATAGATATAGAGTTATGCAAATTACATGGCAAAGCACACAAAACCTATAAATAATTTTGTCAAGCAGAAATCATCTACTTCAGAACAGAATACAAACCCTAGCGAGCAAACTATATCATTAAAACCCATACATAAAAACTATAAATTACGTAAATTATACAAATGAACAAAATACACTAACTCTGAGGCACAGCAAGAGTTATTACAAAATACTGGAACGATCAGAAACCAAAAAGACAAACCCTCTATGGCAAGCTCAATCCGAGCGTAAACAATCAATAAAACAAAGCTTAGATATTGGGATTTGTTAAATGCACACTATAAATTCCTATTTTACCGAGTCCAATATAGAGTCCAATATAGATATAGGAATCTTTTTAAGGGAAAAATATATTTCAACATCTGAAGCAATCCATAGTTATATAAACGTAGAACTAAAGTATCCAGCAAACAAAACCAAATAAAGCAAAAAATTGTTCAACGTAACTCCAGACGCACAAAAAACACCCATCTTCTAAAAAAAACAAATCAGTAAACGCACAAACCATTCACACCCAGAAATCACGCAGAAGCAAAATCAATTGAACCCAACAATAATAAGACTCAACTGAAGATGTAAAGAAAACACACTGTACATCAAAGCATCCAACTCACTTTAAACATTCAAATAATTTCTTAGAACCAAAATCCTTTACTCAAGCATGTCGATCGAGCCTTGATGTACAGTGATCATTTGAAACAGATACATGAGCATATTGTTCAAATGATTACTTCCCCCAAGCCAGAAATGCTTTTCTTACAGATCAAAATTTCTCAGTACGTAGCATATTGTTCAGCCAGATCCTCCAAGCCTACTTGGGAATGGTAGATTTACATAGAAACACAAAGTCCAATACGGTTACAAAGACCTCATGAAAGCACCACAAATATTCAAGCCCATGGTATTATACATAGGATCATCATCAATTCAATTGGTCCACCAAATCAAATACTATATGTACATGTTCTCACAGTTCTATCTTTTGTTTCCTTTTCTCCTTCCAGGGCATTGCGCTTTCTATCTTTCAAAAGAAGGCCCATTGGAAGTTGGTACATACATGTGTCCTCAAAAAACGGCCCATTGTTGGCCTTCCATTCCCTTAAGAAACTGGTACATCAATGGCGATCCTATCCAAAATTGACAAGTCCATACAGAAAATCCAACTTAACAAGGGAAAACGCAAGTCTCCAGTCACCTAACCCCAAACTATAAACACCAGGTATTTTAGATTTAGCTAAACTAAGCCTGACAACATGCTAGAATAATTTTAAAGAAAAGACTTGTCATAATAGGGCACCGAGACAAATTAGAGGAGGTAATTGTATCCTTGAGGCAAAATGCTAACTTCAAACCTGTAATCTCTTCCATTTACATTTAAAGCAAATGGTGAACTCATGCCAGTAACACAAGATCAATTTTTAGACCTCTTTATTTGGTCAATTTCCTTCTTTCCCATAAAGCCCTAATCGGCAAACAAACATGATAACAACCAAATCTATGTACACCGATTCATAAATAGTAGAGAAAAAATATATGTCCAGCCTTGGATGACAGTACAAACAAATCGAAAAGGAAACCAAGTTACCGAAATATAAATGCTTCAGATGATATCCTAGTTTCCATTTGCCCAAAATGAAAAGGAAATAAAATTGGGAGTAAAAGCCCACTGTTCCGTCCAATTTACAGCATTTACAGGGAAAAAATAAGCATATGAGCATCTCCAGTAGCCTCAAGCCAATCCTATGCAAAGATACTATCCAAAAGGCCGAAATGGAAGTTTAGACAGCCTCTACAAGCAATTGGGCTATTCAAATCCCAAATACCATTCATTAATTCATGAACCCTAGCCTCTTGAAATCGGAAAAGTGGACGCCGGAGCAGTGTGCCTCCGAAATTGAACTTAAACAACCCACAAAATCAAGCCATAATCACCAATAATCGATCACTCCATCGCCCAATAATTGATTGAAAACGAAAGAACCAGATCCAGAGATTCAATCAAAAACACAACCAAAAAGCCCTAGTTTAGAAAATAACAGTAATTACCAGCTTGAAATCTCTTGAAACTTCGTCGCCGTCAATTTGAGATCGCCTGAAACTCTGTCGAAGTCACCGTTTAAATCGACATCGCTGGAAACGAAGTTGCCGTCGGTGTTGAAGTCGGCTGAAGAAAGCCCAACTCAACTGGAAAGAGAGATATAATAAAGCAAGAAAAAAGAAAAGAAACAGAAGTCCAGAGATAATCAACGTTGCAAGAAAGGAGAGAAAGGAAAGGCACAGTGACGATCAAAGCTCTGGCAAAGCTCTAGTATTTTGCAAAGAACACAGAATACTCGAGAGCTGGATTCTTTTGCACACACAAAAAGAGCAAAAATGCTAAGGGTACATATGAAATGTACATATTATATATATATTAATTTTGTGAGGCCTGTCTCGGGTCTCACAAAAATAATTTAAATCATTAATTATTTTTTAATATTTTTTTATGAAACCCTATAAAAAAATCAACACAATCCGATATTGGTAAGGATTTTTTCTTAATTTATGAAGGCGAAACTACTTAACTGCTTACTTTCGTATCTACAAATTTAAAAAAATCCTTACCGATATTGGGTTGAGCTGATTTTTTACAAAGACTCCATAAAAAGATGTTTTAAAAATAATGAGTAATTCGGATCATTTTTGTGGGACCTGAATTGGACCCCATAAAATTTATATGTACATTGTATGTATCAATAGCAACACCAAAAAGAGAGAGACAGGCACACGTGAGCTGTCAGAGATAAGAAAGTAGAAAGCCAAAAATAACCCAGACAAACCTTAGAATGCCGGACGCATAAAGACAAAATGGTGTACCTTTATTGGGGACACAAACGAAATTGTTGAAAAGTCTAAAAACCCAAATTAGTAATTTGAAAATTGGCCAAACAGTGTCCTGTCCCCACCACGAAATAACCGAAAAGACGCAAATGCCCCTGTCCATTGCACTGTAGCCTCTCCCACCTAGGGACCCAATTGGAAAATCATGCCAAAATTGGCTCGCCAGGAAATCAGATTCTTCGCTCTATTAGACTATTACTCCGGAGGTTGATTCTGTACTTCATTCAAATCATTGGGATGTACCAAATGCTTGTTATTCTTCGAATTTACACCCTATTTCTTTAATAAATATTGTTGCTACTACTTCTCATGTATTGATCTTATTGCCCATTTGATTCTCTCTCAAAACCATCGTGATGGGAAGTTCTGTTTTTTTGCTACCCTAGAAATGTCGTATTTCTTCTGTCTATTTTCTATGTTTGCCTACCTAATAAAAGAGGGGTGATTGAGTTTATCGTTGTAGTGTTCAAGACGTGTCTTAAGTGCCATCCCTAGAAAAACAAACGATCAGACTTACCAACAAAAACAAAACAACCCCTTTATATAAATATGAGGATTTTAAATAAATACTATGAGGACAGAGGAGATTAGGTTTAATGACTAGCAAAAAAAGAAAAAAGAAAAGAACTCGACGTCGCTGATTGAGTGATTGGTTTCCTCTCGTCTTCGCCGATCGATTTCCTCCCTCTTCTTTGATCTTCTTTCGTTCCTCCCTCCTCAAAGAAGCTCGATTGTTTGTTTTCCATTGTTATATATCTGATTTTATTTTATACTCTCTCTCTCTCTCTCTCTCTCTCTCTCTCTCCAATTATTGCCATAGATCTGGTTTTATTTCTGAAGACTTGAGGCTGAGGTTTCATTCTCAAAAAATGGAAATCCTCTGTAAATGCCAAACAAAAATTGCTGATTGAATTGCTACTTTTTAGATCATTCTTGTGTATAATCATCTCTATTTGTTTTTTCTGGTATATCTCTTACAAACTTAAGACATGGATAAATGTGGGTCTATGGTATGTGTTTCTATATGTATATGTGGACTTGAGTTTAGTTTGCTTCATCTGCTCTCTGGATGCTGAGAAAAGCGAGAAAAATCAAAGAGCAGAGAAAATTCTGGTGGTTGACTCCCTAATTTTGTATCTAAATTCAGTTACCCATTCGATTCGGAGGATACCCGAACCCCGTTCGGTTATCGGTGCAGATTTGAATAGGGTAATGTTTTCGGGTGTCGGGTACGAATATACCCATATCCACCCTGATCTGCCCCGTTGTCATCATTTCTACTAACCATCTACCAAAGTGATCACGTAATAGCACTCTTGTACATGTCATGTCATGTCATGTCATGCCCCGCCTATTGTCGGGTTGAAAGCTCCATCTGTGTTTGAGCTATACAAACAAATTTTCCCTTGGAGGAACGCATCCCAACAGAATATCAATTTTGTGGCTGGGGTCTGGCCGATTCGAGTTGGAGGAATGGGGAGAAGGTAGGATTGTATACATGTAACCAAGTTTGCTAGAGTAGTTGGCTCTCTTTGTACACTCTGCACTATATGGGGTCAAAAATCACTTATTGCGAAATTTAAGCAATAATGAAAGACTAGCTAGGCATACGATGCTTGAACGAAACCAGACGCGCCCAAGGAAGGGAATACTCTCCTGTAATGATGCATTTCCAAGTTGATCGAATGCTTTACTCCTCTACTTCTAAATGGGGAACAAAGTAAGCAGTGGGTTTTAGAAATTTGCATCACTTGGTTGCTCATAGCCCAATTCTAGCCACCAACGGTAACAACAGAAGATACTTAAGCAACTACAGATCTACCCTTAAAAATCTCTCTCTCACCCGGTTATTGGCATCGAGGCCCTATGGGATGCTTGTTGTCAAGCAGAAGAAAGTTGAATTACAATTTCCTGCAACCGCCTTGATAAAGTTTTGGGCCAAACCTTAGGTTAAATATTTTTGTCATTGTCTAACATGCATCTTGCGAAAGTGCCATCAGAACCGTCCCCTTTCAGTGATATCCCTTTTAAATGCTTGCATTGAACAATGTTGCCCATGATTGATCTGCCTTCAAGACTGATTGGTTTTGCAAATGATGCTTGGGAGTACGACTCGCTATCAGCCTAGAGGTCCTAATAGATGAAGGTGTTGCGTTTTGGAGACCAGAGCAATTGAAGCCGCATTCCATTCCAAATTAGTACAAAAACTTCGCGACTGAAATCAGAACTTCGCGATTTTCGTTAGCAGAATACAGAATTGAAACCATCAGGCCGATGAGTTTTGTCCCCTTTTGATAGACTTAATAGCATCCTTTGATTTCTTCGACAATAATGATGTTATTAAGACCTTTGCATCAATTTTCTGAATAAATTTAGTTCCTAACAACCCTTCTATTTAATTTTATGCAAAAATCCTCGGTCTAATGTCTTGTGGTGTTTCCAATCTTAATCCCTTGTGTGGAGTGTCAATACGGTACTTCTAGCCTTTTGAGCATTAAATCGTTTGGAGTTCTTTCAGGCCGTCCCCTTTTGTCACTGTCTACCCATCCAGGCCCAACCTGCGTCTAACCTTATCCGTTCAGGCCCTGTTTAGGTAATCTTCCCAATACACCCTTGCTCTTCTCCGCGCCTTCCACTCCTCCAGCTTCTTTCTTCTTATCCGCCTTCCGCTCTCCCCCACCTTGGCCTTCTGCCCGGCCTTCCTCTATCCCCCACCTCGGCCTTCCCCTCCTCCGGCTTCTTCTCCGCTTACCAACTCCCTCTTGGTCGATGTTGACCTCCGTCTTGATCTCCACAGCCACCGCAGCAAGTGCAACAGCCTCCCCACCGCCGGCAGCAAAATCAACGGTGACCAACGACAACCCCGGCGAGCTGCTTCTAAGTTGAAGGAAGTGTTTACTTGCTTGGATACCTCTGATCCCGATTATAAGGAACCATGATCCTCGATCTCCTCTTCCCCCGCGCACTCTTCCAGACCTTCCTCCACTCCTGAAAATCGCTGCCGCATTGAACAGAGTCACCGTTGCTGGATTTGCCGCCGTTGTTTTCTTCGCTACGACTTTGATACTTTTGATCTGTTGATGAAAACTAATTCCAATGTTATGTTTAGACTTGATTATTTTTATTATCAGAGATTGATAATGGAATTCTTTGGTGTTAATTGGAAAAATTGACCAAAATTGGGACACCGAAAACCTCTCCCTTGTTATTCACGGTAGGATATTATCTCAGGCTTTATTTTTTATTTTTTTAAATTTGGGAATGTGAGTTCTGTTTTTTCGAAGGTGTGAATTCTTTATTTTGGAAGGGTGTGAATTCTAAATTTGGGGTTGTCAATTGTGTAATTTGGATGGATGTAAATGGTGTGAATTCTATAAAAATGTGTGAATTCTGCAAAGACGTGTGAATTCTGGGGACCATAAATCAACCTGGAATATCAAGTTGATTTACAGGTGTGAATTGTTCGTTTTTTTGGTATAAATTTATACATGAATTTTAGGAACGTAAAGGTCTGTGAATTTTGCAAATGATGTATTGGGGCCAAATTCACACACTCAATAATTCACACTAATAATTTATCCAAAATTTTGAGAGCATGAATAGTGCAAAAAAGGTGTGAATTCTTGCAAAAGAGTGTGAATTCGGCCAAGGGGAATGAATAGTAAGAATGAGATGTGAATTCTGTGGAGTGTGAATTCTGTGAAGGTGAGGGGGTTTGAATTCTAGGGATGTTAAAAAGTGATAGGGGTAAAATCGTAAAAACATCTTTAAAAAGGAATCGGATAGGATAATTCTAAAAAAGGAATTTGCACGGAACTCTAAGCCAAAAATGGGATCGGCTAGGAATTTTCTGAAATCATTTCCAAATCAAAATGTTTGGGCGGATGCCAGGTAGGCCAAGTTTAACATACTGTCAGAGAAAAAATTAGGTGGTACATGTCCCACCCCTGAACCGTTGGCACTTGGCATTCTGCTAGTGTTGGAGGCGTGTCCATTGAAATATGTGAATCCCACCTTATAATTTTAGCTTCACGAATAGTGCTAGCGACAAAGAAAATAGATAAAAAAAATACCATTAAAGTGTACATAAACGGTTCAAATCATGAACGATTCAGATGCATCTGAATCGTTCATATACACTTTAATAATATTTTCTTTATCCATTTTCTTTACATTTAGCATTTCTCTGTCTTCATACCTGTGGTCCTAATTTGGACTAGACTTAATTGGGACAAAAGTGCTACACACACAACGGTTGTGTAAAACAGAACACACAACCAATCTCTAGCCGTCCATTGCTGTAATAAATGGTCAGGATTCGCTCAAACTCTTCCCCATAAAAATTAAACTTTTCCTTGGAAGAGTTTTTATAAAATCTAGACCGTCCAAATACATCTAGACGGTCAGAATTACATACACAACCAACACAACGGTTGTGCAAGTAGCATTTTTGTTCATTATTTTGGGCTTAAAAATGGAAGAATCCCAAAATCATTATGTCCATTTATTACAGCAATGGACGGCTAGAGATTGGTTGTGTGTTCTGTTTTACACAACCGTTGTGTGTGTAGCACTTTTGAATAATGAAACTATTTTGTCTATATTTGACACAACAATATATAAATAAATTACTAGAAAGGTCCAGTATTTAAAACATGGTTTTAAAAGATCTCTCAGTCCAAATATGTGAACCCCACCTTATCTTCAAACTTTTGGTCATCATCATTTTGGACCGGACTTGGGATTTATTCCAAATTATATTAAGATTCTTTCTTTTTTATACCACAATAACGAATTATTCTTTTCTATATATATGCCACACAAATAAATAAATTAAAAAGCTATTTTTCTTTGAAAAAATAAGATTCAAATACAACACGGGAATCGAGATGCAACTCTAGAAATTAAGCTTGGAATATTAAAATTATAGTGGGAAGAAAAATAAAATTGTCTACGTCTTATTACGAACAACAACTATTCTTGTTTAATCAGACCAACAATCAATCATTTCAATAGTGAAGGACGGCAAAATAATACTAAAGGGTAGCATCATTGTAGGTGGCATTGAACTGGTATGTTTTCACGGTGACGATTTCTCGTGCTAATCGAAAAACACCGGTCCCTCCGACAATAGATAATTCACGGTACGGATGAAAGACCGGGTTCCGTCCAAAGAGGCTAAGAGTGCTATCCTTGTATTTCCCACTCTTGAAGACAAAGTTGAAGTTCATGGTTAGAGCAAATTCCTCCAGCCCATCCGATAGATAAATCCCCTGGCCCGGGCCATGACCGTAGAGTTGAGTTCGGGCCCAACTGTCAATGGATCGTCGATCACGACGATTGTCCCGAACGGGGTGGGGGCGGGAGTCTTGGAAGTAAAGTTGGCTCAGGCCACTACAACTGCAGTTGGATTCTTGCCACTCATCTGATCATGCAAATACAACCAAAACGTCGTTAACTTTTCCTTCCTAGCTATGGCCCAAGTTTTGGAACCATTTTGCCACCCCTTCCGGTGATTCATCGATGCAACCCCCGCGGGCATGGCCGTAGCTACGACGATTAAGCAGAGGTATACAATTGTTGCCAGTGCTGCCCCTCTCATTTTGTCTCAAAAATGAAATATCAATAGCTGTATAAAGTATTATTTTTAGCTCAAGAACGCATAAACAAAGCTACAATATCAATAAAGGAACAACAATTCCAAAGACAACCTAGGATTCTCGCATACACTAGGGGAAATGAGAAATGTTTTAACCAAGTATAATGAATTTATCTTCGTTACTTTGTCTATCTCCTGCTTCCATGTCTTTGACGAAAGCGGTGTACATCTCCGACATTCGGCAATAGATGATGCAGAGAGAGAAGTGTCGGAAGTAGAGCATGTTATAAAAATTGGGGGTGTTTCAATTTTGGGCGGGTAAATGAAATTTTTGGGATGGAAGAAAAATGTTAACGCCAATTCACATGAAAAGGCTCTGTTAATTCAAAAGGCAACGAGGACAGCTCACTGCCATTAAGTTGAGATGGCGACGCCTGATTGTTGGAGAGTAGCACATGGATTGGGTGAGATGGTAGTCCGGGACTACTGAATAATTTTCCCAATTCCAGTTTCAAATAGGAAAAAACACCAAAAAAAAAAACAAAAAGAAGAAGCCATAGAGCTAGGACACGGGGTGCTGTAGTGCACCCCTTGCACTACACATATAGTGCGGCAAATCCAGACATTCAACTTGACAATGGACGATTCGAATTTTTATTCAAATAATGAACGGTTATAATTTGTAGGCCCTAACACCACTACAGATAACCCCAAATTGAAAACCCTCCGATCCACCACAACTAAGCCCGAAGGAAAATATGACCGGGACAGTCGGTCCAATAATTGTATGGCTGAGGCTGTGGGTTCAACTGAAAGAGCCAACTTTTGGATCTTAGCCCTGTGGGCGTTTTTGTTTATCTAAAAAAAAAAATTAAATAAACTTTTGGATCGCGACATGAGTTTATGCGATATCCTGTAGTCAGTTCTCTTTGGGTCTTGTGGTCCCGACGGATTAATCCTGTCCGAGAGTCATCCTTGAAGGTACGCACCATCGGTGTCAAACTCGGATTGGTCAGTTCGTGCGAGAATGTGCGAACCAATTAATGGTTGCGGACACTGATCCATTTTGCCAAAGTTTATCTGCTGGCCGCCATTCATTCTTCCACTCTCATCATCTACGGCATGATTCCAACTCGATCCAGAGACGGAGCCACTAGGCAATGGGGGACCCAAGGCCCTGCGTTGTTTTGGGTTTTTATTTTTATTTTTAATTTTAATATGAAAACTTTAAGTTCACACGATCAATTGAGAAGTACTATTTTTAGGAATTGGAAAGTCCAATGTTGCTTAATCATTTTGAGCATAATGTCATTCGGCATCCGAAATTCAAACAATTATGAAGTATTTTTAGGCTATGCCAATGGTTGATTGAGACTAGAAGATCCGTAACCTACTTATTTGTCTAAAGAGTGGTGGTACTCATGCTAACTCTTTATAGTTCAGCCTCTCCGTTGACGAAATCCTGGTTCCCTCCCTGACTCGATCGTCAAAGTCTCTAAATTAACAAATCAAACATGGTGGGTGCATGCATAGTATAGGGAGCAATTTGGTGGTGGGCAAAGTTTCTTTCAGTATTTGTGGAGTAAATTGTTTCAGAGGACTCATCTGGAAAGGAAAAATCTTTTTTAACGGAGCTTTCTTAAGTGAATTGCGTGAGTCCGTTTCAGTTTTGAACGGTCTGAATTTAAATAAAACTTTTTCGGAAAAATAGACAGCCTAGATCGCACACCGTCCGAAGCCGAAATGGACGGCCCAGATCATGTGCCTCCGTGAATGTCTCTGTGAATAAGACAATCTCACCAGGGAAAAAAAACAAAAAGATTGTTTTAGAGGAACTTGTCTTGTGTGTGTGGTGCCCATGAAATTAATTACAAAACAACTTGCACCTTGAAAAGATTAGTTGAGATCTAAACATTAAGTTCCAAGTACAGATCGACCTAACATTCAACCAAGGAACATAATATTGAGAAACACTTCGATGCACATTCCTATTTGGATGGTTACAATTTGCATACACCCTCTTGGATCACTTTGAATTTATGACATTTGCATATCGATTCATGACTCTTTTAGAAAGTCACATCACCATGTTGCGAAGTGTTATACAAAAGTTATGACTTTTATGCAAATGTTATGAATTGAAGGCAATTCAAAGAGTGCAATAATTAGAGTGGTAAAACGTATTGATAAGTGCCAAAATATACATATATTGGCTCTCTAATCTACATTTATTAGTCCTTTATTTTTGTTAATTGATTTTTATTATGTTTATAGGTTGCTCAAGCCCATTGTCCGAGACTTTGGGTAAAAAGAAGAATTTATAGAAGTTATGGATCAAAATGTAAAGTCCTTTAAATTTAAATGGCTAATGTCTTACAATGTGAAATCCAAGGGCCTTTTGTGTTATTAGGAATTAAAACCCTATTCCTGTAATATATAAGTCAGGCTACTGACTTTGAACAGACGGCTTCTTCTGTCCGTGGAAAAGAAAACAAGTTACGGACGGGGCTGCGGCATATTGTTAAGTATTTTGTTTCTTCCAAGTCTGTACTGATAACAATACAAAGGATCGGAAAAGAAACTAACCTTTTATTTATGGAGGGAAAGAGACTTTTATTACAAGAGAGGGGAGAGGCAGTGTTTGATCTTTTCAGAAAGAGGGTGAACTTTCTCCAAGACCTGCCTTACAAAAGAAAGACGCGTCCTTTATATAGAGGACTCAACAGGAAAACAAATAATTACAGGACACTGTGGGATACAGACAACCCACCAAAACATTATTACCTATTACTGTGGAACCTAATATTTCCACCGAAAGTTACAATACAGCTGTGAGAGTAAATATCTCACCAAATTATAACAATGACCGAATGACTCCTTGATTGAGCCGTTGTCACCTAACTTGGGTGTTGCTATCCATTATTGGTTGGTTTTGAAGTTAAGCTCCCATAATTGAAACTTTACTCCAAAGTCTTCAAAAGCTCCATTATTTGTCCCGCTTTTCTTTTCCTTTACGGGATTGAGTTGACACCATTTCAACCATGCTATCCCAAAAGTCTCCAAGAGTGGGCTCGTTCTGATCCTCTTCATACGGATCCTGTGATTCACCAGCAAGGCATGTGAAAGGATTATGATCAACATCAGCATCATTGCTGGTGTTGCTTTTGGCTGATGTCATTGATGCGTCATCAGAGACTTGATTAACCGATTGAAGAAATTGTTCTTTCATGAAATCCATAGTCTTAACAATTATTTCTTCGTCAGTTAAGGAGGGATTCTTGGCCTTAATCTGGGCGGAAATATCCAAGAATGGATTTTTAATTGAGGGTTTTTCCCTCTGCTGCACTTGCTTATTCAATTCTTGAGCTTTCAACTTGATAGTTGATAATTGTTCCTCGATCTGGAGCCCTTTCCACCATTTATGCTGGAAAAATCTTTCCAAAATAGGAAAGCCAAAATTATCCTCTGCAACTCGAATATTCCATTGCCAAATCCATGGGATACCACAGACGGCCATGGCCTGGAGAAATAATTTTCCTTGAGGAATATTTTGTCCCCATAATTGAGACTGATAATCCATGAAGGCCTTCATATCCTTCTGTAATTCCTGAGGCAAATAATCAGGATGTGGACCAAATTTATTCCACCATGAAATAAACCAATTTGGAAAATTATTTTGTCCAACTGATTGTGGACAGATCTTAAAAAACCATGAGTGTTTCTTCCTCGGGTTTTGATAATAAAAAGCTTTATTCCAAGCCTCAATATAATCCCAATAATTATATTGGACTGTGGTTGTTCCATCTTTATTTTTCATGGTCAAAGATTTTGACCTTTGTGGGTGAATACCCCACTTTTCCACCGGAATAACCATCTTTATAATGGCTTTGCTATAACTGATTGGCCCCTCTTTATGGCCGGATTTTTCAAAAGTGTGGCTAAATTCCACAGATCCTGTCTGAATCAACATTTGTTCATAACAAAGTCGATATTTAAATTCAGGCGTTGGATATCCCATAATATCCATGTAGCGGGACCTTATTTCCCACGGATCATCTTTGAATTGTTCATCCTGAGATTCCAGGATCATAATAGTCTCGGTTATATCCGAGGTTCTGAAGATTTCTTCAGACTGCACAACCTCCGCCATAGAAGGTGCTGATGATGAAGCGTAATTTGCTTCCTGCAGAGACGGATATTGAAGTCTCTGGGCCTTCAAATAAGCCTCAACTTCTGCTTGAGTTACTTTTGGCCGACCTCGGCCTCGAGGGGAATATCCCCGTCCACGACCCCTATCTGGCGGTCTATTCATCCTGCAAAATTAGGCAGTAGACAATAGGGTTAACTTCATTTGAAGTCTATGAATTGATAACTGCAGGAACTCCATATCCCATTGTTGATCTTCCCCATCAACATCATACATTTGATAATGACGAAGTAATGCTTCTCTAGCATGAAGCCAGCGTAGCAAATTAACACGCGTTTGGGGTAGTTTCATAACTACCATTTCAGTATGGGATTTAAAGACAGCTCTTTGTAATTTGAGCCATTTTTCAAATATTGCCCTTTGCTGGACAAAGTTAGCGTGATTCATCCCTGCAAAAATTCGCGGGTGAGAAAATCAGGTAGAGAATTATTTTCTCCTTTTATATACTCAATTTCAAAATCAAAAGCAGATAATTCAGACTGCCATCTTGCAAAAATTTGCTTAGAAGCCAAGTTTTTAATATCTTGTTTTAAAACTTGTTTCGCAGCACTGCAATCAACTCTTAATAAAAATTGCTGATTTAATAAATCATCTTGAAATTTATGAATACATTTAATGATAGAAAGAATTTCTTTCTTAATTGTGCTATAATTGGTTTGAGCATTTTTAAACAAACCAGAAGTAAATCTAACCAATTCTTCCTTATTAGAATTGACATTATACTGCTTCAAAATACCTCCATAACCAATATTCGAGGCATCCGTTTCGACAATCTTTTTCCAATCAGGATTAGCAATAGCTAAACAAGGTAACTGTTTTGCCTTTAATTTAATTTTTCGAACAGCCTTAGTGTGCTGTTCCGACCATGGGGGAGGATTCTTCTTAAGCCTTTCATATAAGGGTGCTGAATCCTGTGCTAATTCATGATAGTAGTCTCCTATATAATTAAGACTACCCAAAAATCTTTGCAATTGGGTTTTATCCCTAATCTCATCAGGAAATTTAGATGCAAATTCAATGCTTCTATCAATAGGAATAATTTTTCCCTGATGAATATTATGCCCCAAAAATCGGACATTCGTTTGAAATAATTTCATTTTTGGTGCCGAAACCACCAATCCATTTCTTTTGATAATATCTTTAAAAATCCTTAGATGCTTAACATGCTGATCGATGTTTTCAGAAAAGATTAAAACATCATCAATATAACAAATTGCAAAATCCACGTAAGGATAAAAAATATCATTCATAATATTTTGGAATTCTGAAGGTGCATTCTTCAGACCAAAAGGCATTACATTCCATTCGAAGTGACCAAATGGAACGGCAAATGCTGTTTTGTAACGATCCGTTTCAGCAATTTGAATCTGCCAATATCCGGATTTTAAATCAAATTTAGAAAATATAACTGCTTTATTCAGTCTATCCAATAAATCTTTTTTATTTGGAAGAGGATACCTAATCCACATTAAAACCTCGTTTAAAGGTTTGTAATTTATTACTAATCTAGGAACTCCTCGTTCCTTCTCGGCATTTTTGTTAACATAAAAAGCTGTGCAACTCCAAGGAGAATAACTCTTCCTAATAAGTTGCTTATTTAAAAGACTATTAATTTCATCTTGACACATTGTCAAATATGCTTGTTTCATTTGCGAAGGTCTTGCCTTCGTGGGGATTTTCCTTTCATTAAAATCCTTTTCATAAGGTAAAGAAACAATATGTTTCTTTCTATTCCAAAAAGCATTAGGGATATCACTACAAATTTCTTTTTTGAAATTTTCTTCAATATGAGAAATTTTCTCTTTAAAAAATGGTTTCTGTAAAACTTCTTTTAAATTCATAATTTGAATTTCTTTTTTAAGGAAATTTATTTGTTTATCTTTTTTGGAAATTTTCCTCATAATATCATTTATTTCCTTGTATGCAGGAGGAGAAACAAATTCGAAGAATAATTCATGCCCATCAATATGAGCAGTAATACCATCAGTACTGGTTTGCATAGGCAAAAGCATTGATAGAAAAGGAGTACCAAGAATTAGTTCCTGCTGAAGATTTCTAATACAAAGAAAAGTCGTTTCAAGACAAATTCCTTTGTTGCAAATATAAACTTCATTAAGCTTGTATTTTATTATCATTTTCGCCCCACTAGCATTAGTGAGACTTTGAGAAGTTTTCTCAAAATATTGCGTCGGGACTATACCTTCCTGTATGCAGTTCATATCCGCACCACTGTCTACTAATGCAATAATATTGTTAATGGTATATTCCTTATGTATCACAAGGTTCACCCTTATATGCCATTTTTGATGAACAATGCTATTCATATTATGCAAATGTGCCAAATCATCCGACTTACTTGGCTCACCTTTAGTTTCTAAGACAACCAATCGTGTCTTCATGTCATATAATTCCTGAGCAGTCTTGCTCTGGAAGGTTTTAAGAAATTTAATTTCTTCTTTCAGGGTGGAAATTTCACCTTTTAAATCAGGGATGGTTACAGGTTTAGAAATATTTTCCTGTTCTAGTCTATCCAGAACATTTTTAAGACTATAAGTCTGTCTAGGAATGAGAGGTTGGGTTCTTTCTTCCTCCATATTGGTGGATGAAAGACAAGTTTGAATTATTTTCATTTTTAGATCCTCATCCTCTACTTGGTCAATAACCTCTAATAAACCCTTTTGTTTATCAGTGAGAACATTAATGCTAAGACCATTCATCTCAACAATAGCCTTCCAATAATTATCAGAAGTAGAACATTCTAGACCATTACAAATACAATTAGGAGATTCTTCTCCCGAAGTAGAAGTAGAATCTTCCCCTTGGTCTTGATCAGAAACCTCATTTACCTGATTCTCTGCTTCTTCCTGTGACTCAGAATCACTGGAATCCAATAATAGTTTAAAGAGTTGTTGCTTCAACCCTTCATCAATCTGAAGCTCATTAAGCTTCCTTTTGGTCTTACATTTGTTAGCATAATGACCAATTTTCCCGCATTTAAAACACTTTGCAGTGACCTTTTTGTCACCTTTCTTATTCTTCTGCTTCTTAACAGAATGCTTAGGGATTTTTGAGCTTGAAGGCTCATCCCTATCCTTGCGTTTTTTATCTTGCGAATGCAATCTGGTTAAAAGTTTATTTCTCTTTTACCAGTTCTTGAATAAAAGAAAGCATTAGTGATAGTGGGACGTCACCCAAGTCGCGTACGGATTTGTCCGGCCGTTGAAACCCGGGAAGGGTGTATAGGCCTTGCTCCGGTAAATCGTTGACAGACGTGCTATCAAAAATGTTTCCTCTTATTCAAAAACTTATAAAATAAAAATAAAGTTCCAACTAGAAGGTGTTTTCGGAATTAATTGAACATAGATGTACACCAACTCTACCATCTCATCATGAGAAGGCTATTTCGCTCAGATAATGATCGAATTAAAAATACTGAACTAATTGAATACGCCAACGTGCAAGAGCAACTTAATAACTGGACTATTCCTCCAGTTCGTCATTCTGTCATATATAGACATGGTATGTTTGAATTTAAGAGTAGTATGGCTGTTAAGACTGTTGAAAGAACAGAAAGCCTAGAATTAAATGATAAGACTATTAATCTAATGGATCGCACTGATTTGCTTGCACATATGCAAAATTATCGTTATGTACATATTGGTTTAGTGCAAATTGCTTTAAAGCCTTTAACCTTGCTAGGTATGGACACCTGTTTACAAGTCACCTTGCGTGATGGTAGGTGTAATAATTGGAGATCCTCTATCATAGGAGCTGTTGAGACCAGTTTATCTCATGGTCCGGTTTATTTTAATGCTTTTCCTGATTTATCTCTGTCTCTAACTGATAGAAATATAGGAGAATCTTTAAATTGTAGAATTCAGACTAGAGGTTATGATTTCTTGCCTGGATCTGAAGTTATTGCAGTTATTTATAGGATTTATTACAAGGTTATGAACACCATGAATCCTAGGGTTCGTATGTTGAGACCCACAGACAGGACTGTTTTAGTTGAGTCCAATATGTTGACTTCGAATGTAGCAACTAATAGGTTGATTACTTGGGAAGAAATTAATTTCCCTGATAGTTGGACCATGCCTAATGCGGTTCCTCCCAGACCCATTAGTAATACAATTGAACAAATTGTTCAAGATAATGATGGCACTGTGTGTTTAAATTTCAGAAATTCACAAACTAATACTTATGCGAGAAGCTTGAGTTCTCGACATAGTCAGACACCTTATAGGGTTAGTATACCTAACACTAGTCGACATTCGACCTCGGAGGTACCCGAATCTCATCATCCAATTGAGGATGAAAATTTAATTGGGATAAGACTATCTCAAAATCAAATACCCCATGGTGTATATACACATCCAAACGCAGCAGAATCACCTACTGCAAGTGAAATGGCATTTTCTATTAATAATGTTAATAGGGCCTGAGCTGCGAAAAGAAATTAATGCAGAATTTCAACTCCCAATATATCGGGAATTCCGAAATTGGTATTTTAACAAATTTGATCAAAATCAAAAACAAAAATTCAAGAATCAGTATTATGAGTTTCTTGAAAAACTTCAAAAGATTATACCTTTTGTACAATGGTTTTGTGAATTGCATACGATACAATGTGATTTGAATATTAATGTTATTCAAGATTATCGACGTAGTTGGAGAACAATGTCGGGCGGAGTAATCTCCTCTATACATCCTCCAACTGTCCCTCTAATTGTTGAAGGAAGTTCTGATTCTGAACCTTCCTTAGAAACTGTTGCTTTTGTGAAACCTACTTCTACAGATGTTAATAGTAGGGTTCATAGACAAAATAATTATACTAATTTGATTCTTAATACTGTTGGTGACCAATTAGGTCGCATAGAAGAACAAGTTAGTCAAATAAGTGGTCAAGTTATGGAACTTAGACCTAAAGCTAAGGATAAGGAGAAAGAGGACATCTCTCTTTCTAATATTAGACCACCTGTTTCTATCACTGGATTTAATTTAAAAAATCCAAATGAAAATATTGAATTAGTCCAGGAGTTGCAGAAACGACTTCACAATTTATCATTGAATACGATTGCCGAAGATGGAGGCTCGGAGCACATGGATGATCAAGAAGTTCTTGATCTAGAAAATTCTTTTATACAATCCCAGCCCGAGGCAATTAATAAAATTCAGTACCCAACCAAGTTTCCTTATGCAGGAGCTGATAGATATTATTATCCTAGACCAACCCCTCATGATATGCTTATTGAGGAGTCTGGTTTTCAAAAACAAATGTCCTATAGTGGTGATACCATTTATGAATGGAATATTGATGGTATGACAGAATACCAAATTTTTGCTGTGGTACATCAAATGCTGATGTACAGTACTATATGTGTAAATAATCGCAATGAAGACCAAAAAGTGGCCGGCTGGATTACAGTTGGTTTTACTGGTATGATTAAAGGTTGGTGGGATAATATTCTTACTGCCAACCAAAGATTAGAAATTTTGAATGCTACAAAATTTAATGATAAGGGTGAGCAAGTGCAAGATGCAGTTTATACACTTGTTCAATCAATTATTTTACATTTTGTTGGCCACTGGGATAACCAGCGGGAAAGAAGTAGAGAACTACTTCAAAATTTAAAATGTCCAACACTAACTCATTTTCGTTGGTATAAAGATGTTTTCCTTGCTAAAGTTATGCAAAGATTCGATGCTAATAGTGAGCATTGGAAGTCTAAATTTGTTGATGGGTTACCTCATTTCTTTGCTGAAAAAATAAGAAAGAAAATGAGAGATCAAAATAATGGTTTGACTATTAATTATGACAATTATACTTATGGTCAAATTGTTGCTATTATTATCCAGGAAGGATTAACTTTGTGCAATGACATCAAATTGCACAACCAATTAAAAAAGCAGAATTTGACTGGTAAGCAGGAGCTAGGCCAGTTTTGTGATCAATTTGGGTATGATATGACCCAATTTCCTAAACCTTCTAAGAACAAAAGTGGTGGTAAGACTGCTAGACAATATTCTAGAAAAAGGAAAAAACACAAGGATAGGGATGAGCCTTCAAGCTCAAAAATCCCTAAGCATTCTGTTAAGAAGCAGAAGAATAAGAAAGGTGACAAAAAGGTCACTGCAAAGTGTTTTAAATGCGGGAAAATTGGTCATTATGCTAACAAATGTAAGACCAAAAGGAAGCTTAATGAGCTTCAGATTGATGAAGGGTTGAAGCAACAACTCTTTAAACTATTATTGGATTCCAGTGATTCTGAGTCACAGGAAGAAGCAGAGGATCAGGTAAATGAGGTTTCTGATCAAGACCAAGGGGAAGATTCTACTTCTACTTCGGGAGAAGAATCTCCTAATTGTATTTGTAATGGTCTAGAATGTTCTACTTCTGATAATTATTGGAAGGCTATTGTTGAGATGAATGGTCTTAGCATTAATGTTCTCACTGATAAACAAAAGGGTTTATTAGAGGTTATTGACCAAGTAGAGGATGAGGATCTAAAAATGAAAATAATTCAAACTTGTCTTTCATCCACCAATATGGAGGAAGAAAGAACCCAACCTCTCATTCCTAGACAGACTTATAGTCTTAAAAATGTTCTGGATAGACTAGAACAGGAAAATATTTCTAAACCTGTAACCATCCCTGATTTAAAAGGTGAAATTTCCACCCTGAAAGAAGAAATTAAATTTCTTAAAACCTTCCAGAGCAAGACTGCTCAGGAATTATATGACATGAAGACACGATTGGTTGTCTTAGAAACTAAAGGTGAGCCAAGTAAGTCGGATGATTTGGCACATTTGCATAATATGAATAGCATTGTTCATCAAAAATGGCATATAAGGGTGAACCTTGTGATACATAAGGAATATACCATTAACAATATTATTGCATTAGTAGACAGTGGTGCGGATATGAACTGCATACAGGAAGGTATAGTCCCGACGCAATATTTTGAGAAAACTTCTCAAAGTCTCACTAATGCTAGTGGGGCGAAAATGATAATAAAATACAAGCTTAATGAAGTTTATATTTGCAACAAAGGAATTTGTCTTGAAACGACTTTTCTTTGTATTAGAAATCTTCAGCAGGAACTAATTCTTGGTACTCCTTTTCTATCAATGCTTTTGCCTATGCAAACCAGTACTGATGGTATTACTGCTCATATTGATGGGCATGAATTATTCTTCGAATTTGTTTCTCCTCCTGCATACAAGGAAATAAATGATATTATGAGGAAAATTTCCAAAAAAGATAAACAAATAAATTTCCTTAAAAAAGAAATTCAAATTATGAATTTAAAAGAAGTTTTACAGAAACCATTTTTTAAAGAGAAAATTTCTCATATTGAAGAAAATTTCAAAAAAGAAATTTGTAGTGATATCCCTAATGCTTTTTGGAATAGAAAGAAACATATTGTTTCTTTACCTTATGAAAAGGATTTTAATGAAAGGAAAATCCCCACGAAGGCAAGACCTTCGCAAATGAAACAAGCATATTTGACAATGTGTCAAGATGAAATTAATAGTCTTTTAAATAAGCAACTTATTAGGAAGAGTTATTCTCCTTGGAGTTGCACAGCTTTTTATGTTAACAAAAATGCCGAGAAGGAACGAGGAGTTCCTAGATTAGTAATAAATTACAAACCTTTAAACGAGGTTTTAATGTGGATTAGGTATCCTCTTCCAAATAAAAAAGATTTATTGGATAGACTGAATAAAGCAGTTATATTTTCTAAATTTGATTTAAAATCCGGATATTGGCAGATTCAAATTGCTGAAACGGATCGTTACAAAACAGCATTTGCCGTTCCATTTGGTCACTTCGAATGGAATGTAATGCCTTTTGGTCTGAAGAATGCACCTTCAGAATTCCAAAATATTATGAATGATATTTTTTATCCTTACGTGGATTTTGCAATTTGTTATATTGATGATGTTTTAATCTTTTCTGAAAACATCGATCAGCATGTTAAGCATCTAAGGATTTTTAAAGATATTATCAAAAGAAATGGATTGGTGGTTTCGGCACCAAAAATGAAATTATTTCAAACGAATGTCCGATTTTTGGGGCATAATATTCATCAGGGAAAAATTATTCCTATTGATAGAAGCATTGAATTTGCATCTAAATTTCCTGATGAGATTAGGGATAAAACCCAATTGCAAAGATTTTTGGGTAGTCTTAATTATATAGGAGACTACTATCATGAATTAGCACAGGATTCAGCACCCTTATATGAAAGGCTTAAGAAGAATCCTCCCCCATGGTCGGAACAGCACACTAAGGCTGTTCGAAAAATTAAATTAAAGGCAAAACAGTTACCTTGTTTAGCTATTGCTAATCCTGATTGGAAAAAGATTGTCGAAACGGATGCCTCGAATATTGGTTATGGAGGTATTTTGAAGCAGTATAATGTCAATTCTAATAAGGAAGAATTGGTTAGATTTACTTCTGGTTTGTTTAAAAATGCTCAAACCAATTATAGCACAATTAAGAAAGAAATTCTTTCTATCATTAAATGTATTCATAAATTTCAAGATGATTTATTAAATCAGCAATTTTTATTAAGAGTTGATTGCAGTGCTGCGAAACAAGTTTTAAAACAAGATATTAAAAACTTGGCTTCTAAGCAAATTTTTGCAAGATGGCAGTCTGAATTATCTGCTTTTGATTTTGAAATTGAGTATATAAAAGGAGAAAATAATTCTCTACCTGATTTTCTCACCCGCGAATTTTTGCAGGGATGAATCACGCTAACTTTGTCCAGCAAAGGGCAATATTTGAAAAATGGCTCAAATTACAAAGAGCTGTCTTTAAATCCCATACTGAAATGGTAGTTATGAAACTACCCCAAACGCGTGTTAATTTGCTACGCTGGCTTCATGCTAGAGAAGCATTACTTCGTCATTATCAAATGTATGATGTTGATGGGGAAGATCAACAATGGGATATGGAGTTCCTGCAGTTATCAATTCATAGACTTCAAATGAAGTTAACCCTATTGTCTACTGCCTAATTTTGCAGGATGAATAGACCGCCAGATAGGGGTCGTGGACGGGGATATTCCCCTCGAGGCCGAGGTCGGCCAAAAGTAACTCAAGCAGAAGTTGAGGCTTATTTGAAGGCCCAGAGACTTCAATATCCGTCTCTGCAGGAAGCAAATTACGCTTCATCATCAGCACCTTCTATGGCGGAGGTTGTGCAGTCTGAAGAAATCTTCAGAACCTCGGATATAACCGAGACTATTATGATCCTGGAATCTCAGGATGAACAATTCAAAGATGATCCGTGGGAAATAAGGTCCCGCTACATGGATATTATGGGATATCCAACGCCTGAATTTAAATATCGACTTTGTTATGAACAAATGTTGATTCAGACAGGATCTGTGGAATTTAGCCACACTTTTGAAAAATCCGGCCATAAAGAGGGGCCAATCAGTTATAGCAAAGCCATTATAAAGATGGTTATTCCGGTGGAAAAGTGGGGTATTCACCCACAAAGGTCAAAATCTTTGACCATGAAAAATAAAGATGGAACAACCACAGTCCAATATAATTATTGGGATTATATTGAGGCTTGGAATAAAGCTTTTTATTATCAAAACCCGAGGAAGAAACACTCATGGTTTTTTAAGATCTGTCCACAATCAGTTGGACAAAATAATTTTCCAAATTGGTTTATTTCATGGTGGAATAAATTTGGTCCACATCCTGATTATTTGCCTCAGGAATTACAGAAGGATATGAAGGCCTTCATGGATTATCAGTCTCAATTATGGGGACAAAATATTCCTCAAGGAAAATTATTTCTCCAGGCCATGGCCGTCTGTGGTATCCCATGGATTTGGCAATGGAATATTCGAGTTGCAGAGGATAATTTTGGCTTTCCTATTTTGGAAAGATTTTTCCAGCATAAATGGTGGAAAGGGCTCCAGATCGAGGAACAATTATCAACTATCAAGTTGAAAGCTCAAGAATTGAATAAGCAAGTGCAGCAGAGGGAAAAACCCTCAATTAAAAATCCATTCTTGGATATTTCCGCCCAGATTAAGGCCAAGAATCCCTCCTTAACTGACGAAGAAATAATTGTTAAGACTATGGATTTCATGAAAGAACAATTTCTTCAATCGGTTAATCAAGTCTCTGATGACGCATCAATGACATCAGCCAAAAGCAACACCAGCAATGATGCTGATGTTGATCATAATCCTTTCACATGCCTTGCTGGTGAATCACAGGATCCGTATGAAGAGGATCAGAACGAGCCCACTCTTGGAGACTTTTGGGATAGCATGGTTGAAATGGTGTCAACTCAATCCCGTAAAGGAAAAGAAAAGCGGGACAAATAATGGAGCTTTTGAAGACTTTGGAGTAAAGTTTCAATTATGGGAGCTTAACTTCAAAACCAACCAATAATGGATAGCAACACCCAAGTTAGGTGACAACGGCTCAATCAAGGAGTCATTCGGTCATTGTTATAATTTGGTGAGATATTTACTCTCACAGCTGTATTGTAACTTTCGGTGGAAATATTAGGTTCCACAGTAATAGGTAATAATGTTTTGGTGGGTTGTCTGTATCCCACAGTGTCCTGTAATTATTTGTTTTCCTGTTGAGTCCTCTATATAAAGGACGCGTCTTTCTTTTGTAAGGCAGGTCTTGGAGAAAGTTCACCCTCTTTCTGAAAAGATCAAACACTGCCTCTCCCCTCTCTTGTAATAAAAGTCTCTTTCCCTCCATAAATAAAAGGTTAGTTTCTTTTCCGATCCTTTGTATTGTTATTCAATCAGTACATTATTTGGATCTCTTATTTATTTTCTGTATCGCGTAATATAAGTATGTTTCAATTTAGGGTTTCTTTTGCTTTTTGCTTCTTGTTTAATAATGAGTGAGTAGTCGTACAGGTAGGGTCGCGGGGTGATTAGCATACCGTGGCTAGTTTGGGCACTGCTTTTTTTATCAAACAATGAAAAAAATTATTTTAGATTGGAAAATACTTCCCGCGGACGAACCTGGGCATCGTCGGAGCCCATGTGAACGGGAGAATAGGGGTCCAAAACTTATTCTTCGCTGCGCATGGGTATGCGGCGACCATAGGGTCTCGCATCTTGCGGGGTATCTATTTCAATATAATATTAAACGTTTTTAAGAACTCCAAACAGAGCAGGTTAATCCGGACTAGTTACAAGTGCTATGAACCTCTGACCGTACCTCTTTTAATTATTTGAAAAATACAATCAATAACTAGATTTTAGTTAATCTCAGCATCAAACTACAAGGGGTGGCTACCTAAAAGCCCATTTAAATTATGACAACCTGAGTTTTTAGTCAGCACACATCACCGTCCTCAGTGGATTCGACTCCGGACTTACCGGATATTATGCTACGTCAGCATCAGTTCTACGCTTGGGGCAATCCAATAATTTAGGACTAGGAATCGGTCAAGCACATATCTTTTCCTCTCAAATTGATATCTTCTTAATTCCCACTCGTGTTAAAATTTTCTTTCTTTCTCCAAATATCCCAACTGTAATGTCATAATTTTACCAAGTAATATACAAATAAAAGAAAATTAAATTGAAGAAAACATTCCCTATTTGTGGAAATATTGTAATTGGAAGCAATAGACTTGGTTTGTTGAGCATATTCACCAATGTTATTATTTTTTTTTTTGCCATTTGTTAGATCTAATTTACTCTATCTTAGGGGACTTGAGGAGAGAAATGACTGCTTACGGAAATCGAACCCTATCCATACGCATGGGAGTATAAGGGAGACATCTAGTCTCGCATTGGTTGAGAATGAAATGAGTGATTACTTAACATGTTGAGACGTCTCTACTCATTGCCAACTAATTTTGAATTGGATATAAAGTTTCCACGTGCATTGAATAGGAAAAGACTCACCAACCATTTCTGTACTAATTGCTAGTAAAAGTGATTATTTAACATGGGCTTTGTTGGAAAACCTTAAATTTGAATTCAGTACTTGTGACTTGTCGTAGAGACTCACTGGCCATTTAGGTAGAGTAAGTCCGTTCCAGAACACATTTTTAAAAAATAAGTACTTATTTCACATTTTCAAATTTAAAACTAATGTAAATGAAAAATAATTTTTTAAATTTTTTTTGCACCGTATTAAAGATCTTGATGAGATCTTTCAAATAAGATCTATATTGCATATTTTTATATTTCAATAAGTCCATCATTTTTGAACTTAAAATTATTTTCTTAAAAAATAAGTATTTATTTTGCTTTCTGAAACGGGGCCTAATTGCTACAACAACTCTGGCACTTGGCAACTGTTTATCGTACGTGTCGAACAAAATTTGTAGCCCACAAAAGTTAAGACTGACAATGTATATTAATGGGTGATAATTCTAGACACGACTCGTTAACGTGATACAAAATTAGAGGGTTTGGATAATTAAACCACTTTTTGACACGAATTGAATATGACACGACTCGACAATACGAGATGTGCGGGCACATAACCTCAACACTTGGCAACTGTTTATCGTGTAACTTTGTCGTCCACAAAATTAAACATTATTACAAATATTTAGTACGGAGAATGTAGTATATGGGCGCTTGGGCGAGCTCCTTCGAGTCGAGCCATAGCTTGTGCTCGGCTCACATTTGAAACGAGCTGAAGAAAATAGTTCGAACTCGTTCGTTTACCTATCGACTCGAGTTCGAAAATAGTTCTTTTTATCTGAGCAACTCCAATCATTTGCAAACCCTACCCATCGCCTGATTACATCTTACCGGGTGTTCATCGATCATTCACCATACCCATTGAACATTTGACTTTTTGATGGGGAATTGAAACAGCTATATATGTGTCATCCATTTATAAAGAGCCCAATTATGAGTACATCAGTGGCCATTGTTGTTCATCAGATTGTATGGAACTCTCTTTTTTGGGTCTCATGCTAATAATTGGAGTTGTTCAATTTATTTAAAAAATTATTTTAATATTGGTCATAGTAAAACATCAGCTCATTTGGATATCGAAAATGCGTGATCAATTCGTCAAAAAATTTCCCTAGTAAAACACCAGTTTGGGTTGTGAGTTTGTTGTCTGATTATAGTTTGAGTTGGTTTCCTCTACGTTGTGGTGCCCTTAGGGTCTGGTTTGATTTTCTCGGCGGTTTGGGTTTTGAGGATTGAAGGTGCTTGGTAAGTTGGTATAGTTAGGTTTCGGAGTTTTATTTATGATAGGTTTTTTTTTTTTTTTTAGATTGGCGTCTTGTGCAAAGATTAATAATTTCTTTAGAAAAAAAACTAATAAGAGAGCATAATGCAGACAACGCATGAGGTATGAGTCCCAAATTTGTTTAACCTATGCATTTGGGACCCTACATTTGCCGAATGGGTACCTGAATACCTACTTTTCCGATTTTGACTTTTAGGTGATTGGTTGGAGTCAACAAAAAAGGTTTTTTTTTTTTATACATCAGCGGAGGTTAGTAAGGATGTCAGTGTTACCACAGGGTCCAGAGTCTATCCATAGCCCTGTCCTTCATAAGACCTGTCCCCTGTGGGGCTTGAATCCAAAATCTTCCACAAAGAGGAGGTAGAGATTTACCAACTGCACCAAGCAATGGTTGTCAAAAACTAGTTCTCTATAATGCATTTTTGGTTTTTGACTTTAGTGACCAAAAGCCAGAAATAGAGGGAGACGAACTTTTTGATTTTTGATTTTTCAGTTTTCTCATTTTGGTTAATATATACAAAAGAGCTACAAATGTAATTTGCATGTATATCTCACAAATATTACTTTTGTTGCAAAATATATCATGCACATTTCAAACACTCTACAAATTCATAATACATTCTGGCCATGATACAAAAAACCTAAAATGTAAAAAGTAAAAAAATAAGACTCCCAAACTTTGATCACATTATATGTCGCTTGATGGTATTTGGAGGTGGCAATTGGTGGTGGTAGGTTGTGATTGTTTAATCATGGTGGCGGGCGGTGGCTATCGGCGGCGACTGAATACCTTTGATGGGAGAGTTTAGGTTTTAGGTTTATTTTGGGCTGGGCTTAACCCACCAAAGTGGGCTAGATTGTTTTGTGCGTGCTTTATTGTAAGATTTAGGCTTTTTAGGCCTCCAGGAGTTTGTTTGAGCTATTTATTATATATTTGTGATTTTTAGGCTTATAGGTGTGTGGGCTTAGTCCCCATAGCTGTATTTTCTAACTTTTGATTAGATTCCCTTTCTCCATTTTCCTAATAAAATGCTACTTTTATAGATTAAAAAAAAAAAAAAGGGAAAACATGTGCCCAAAATATGAAGGCACCTACAGTACCGTCCAACATGCATGAATCACATGCAATACTCCTGCACGCCTATATAAACCCAAGTTTGTAAGCACAAAAAAACCACAACACTAGTATACAAGCTATACATAAGCTCCTTTGCCTTCAGTAACGAGTGCTATTATTTGCAAAAAATAAGCAATGGAGGCTCAAGGCGATGGCTACGCTAATGGAAATCACTTGCCAGTTATTGGCAATGGTTTTCCTTTAATCCATCGTGCCTCTTTTCCTAACGATTTTGTTTTCGGCGCAGCATCAGCTGCTTATCAGGTACTCCCATGTCTCATAGTATTTAGGTTTTTTTTTTTTTTTTTTTTTTTTATAGAAGTTGTAATATTTTATCAACAAAGGGAAAGGAATTTGTTAATATGTAAGGGATAAAACCAAGATGGGGAACATTCTGAAAGGACAGAAGAATCAAGAATAACAGAGCGAGTAACTAGTTTTGCATGGAGCAAACTTCTCCATCGCATTTGGATAGTAGTAATTAACAAAAATTGTTGCTTTGATATTTCGAAACGGACCATATATATTGTGGTGGTCGACACTCGGAAAGGACAGAAGAACCAAGGATGGGGGACAGACTGAGTAATTAGTTTTGCATGGAACACACTATTACACATATCAATTGCATGTGCGGATCAAAAAAAAAAAAAATCAATTGCATGTGTATGTTTATTAAACCATGGTTAATCATCTACAAATCACGAACAAAACAAAAACAAAAAAAAAACTGGGAGCACACTTCTCATTTGCTTCCGTCCCAATTACTGTGGTACTACCCATAGCTTTCTCCATTGAAATGGAGTCTGGTGGTCAAATGTAATATTTTTAAATCTTCAATAGAGGAACTTTCTACTTCTACTAATATAAAGATAAACTATTTGGTTTTGGTGTTTTTTCTTAGATTGAAGGCGCGGCAAAGGAAGGGGGTCGTGGCCCAAGCATGTGGGATGATTTCACTCAGAGATGGCCTGGTAATCTCTCTCTCTCTCTCTCTCTCTCTCTCTCTCTCTCTCTATATATATATATATATATATATATATATATATATATATATATGTGGTTGTATCACTTGTGTCCATAGAAATAACAAACCTATTCTAACCACAAGGGACTGGCTTGGCATGTGATTGTCGGAGTGATGAGTTGTATTTCTTGTGGTTTTCTCTTCCTCCGGTTTGATACTTCATGCTTGGATCCTTTTAATTAAGCTTTGTAATTTATTTTCAATGATCGATTAATAAATCCTTTTTTGCTATTCAAAAAAAAAAAAATACATTACCAAATATTTAACATGCAAATCTGCATAAGAGAGCTAACAGCTAGTTTTTCAACAATTAGCTAGGCCTTGCTCTTAATTAGCAATAACCATCTTTTCATCTTTTTGGATGTTCATGGTGAAATGGCAGGTAGGATCACTGATGGCAGTAACGGAAACACGGCAATTGATTTTTATCATCAATTTAAGGTAAATTGTTTCGAATAATATAGGTAGCTAGTACGTGCTACGAATAGTGATGGCAATAACTTTTTTTTTTTTGCTGAGCAAAAAAAAAAAAAACGTCTTTTTTAACCGCCCTTTCGTTTCGGAACATATGAAATATTGTAGGAAGATGTGAAGATCATGAAGAAAATGGGTTTGGAGGGCTTTAGATTCTCAATCTCATGGCCCAGAATCTTGCCTTGTAAGATTTGCTTGTTTCAGTACTTTTTGCTGGCTTTATGCAATCACTTATGGAATTGCAAATTAATAACATCAATTTATGAAATTGCCTTTGACATTCCTTCCTTCAACCAGTTTAATTGTAGTATTTAATTTAATTTCTAGCTTGGGCATGTTTCTAATGTTAGTACTATAATACAATTGTCAGGTGGACAGCTAAACCAGGGTATTAACAAGGAAGGGATCCAGTTTTACAATGATCTAATTGACGAGCTTATAGCAAATGGTTATGTCTCTCAAATTAATCATGATCTTGATGTATTTTGATACGAATTATAGTAAATCATGTCTTCATTTAATCTCAAAAAGTTTGTATGTGCACATGCCAACATAATTTGTATTGGTGTACGTACGTAGGTATAACACCATTTGTGACTCTGTTTCATTGGGATGTTCCCCAAGCTTTGGAAGAAGCATATGGCGGTTTTCTAAGTTCTAAAATAGTGTAAGTGATCGAATCTGATTTTATTAATTAGCTATATATATATATATATATATATATATATATATATATACAAACACATCCACCTCATAGCTAGATGTAATTAACAAGTATTGTTAATTAGCTGAAGTAATCAAATGAGCTTTGGTGGTCTATCAAATGTTAGGGCCGACTTTTGTGACTACGTGGATCTTTGCTTTTGGGAGTTTGGTGATCGAGTGAAACATTGGATCACACTAAATGAGTCACATATGTTCTGTTACGGAGGGTATGTAACTGGTGCGTTCGCACCAGGTCGAGGCACTACTGCGGTAACGCCTCTTACATCTTCGACAGAAGATAGCACATGGAGTTTCGAGCAGTCGCATCGATCTAATACAAGAACTCCATCGGAACCATTTGACAATGGGAACCCTGCTACAGAACCTTACATAGTCGCGCACAACCTTCTTCTTGCTCATGCAGCTGCAGTAGATCTCTATAGAAAAAAATATCAGGTTCGATCAGTTTTACTTTAAGTTCCCACTTCCCACACTAGTATGACAACCTAGAATTAATTGATATAAAATCATTGACTTCTGTCTCGTCTCAAAACTTTAGAGATTTGGAATGGCTCTGATGAATTCAATATGGAACATGTTTGATCATTAATAGGCATGCCAAAAGGGGAAGATTGGAATCACTAATGATGTAATCTGGATGGTGCCTTACACTGATTCAAAAGCTGATATCGATGCTGCCGAACGAGCACTAGATTTCACGTTGGGATGGTGAGTACTACTTTAATGAAGGACTCTAGCTTATTCGGGGCCAAGCGAAATGCAAATTATGAAATAGTACAAGCTAAGGAAACCTAGCTAGAAAAGAAGGAAAGAATATGTTAATTGGTTTTGTTTTTATTTTCAAAAATGCACCGTAGACGTTGAACGTCGTTTTATTTTTATGAGATTGCATTTACAGTTGATATTGCATTTTATAATTCCTTGATGTCGTACGTGTTTGATCAGGTTTTTGGATCCAATTGTATATGGTCATTATCCACAATCCATGAGGAAACTTGTCGGTAGCCGTCTACCTGAATTCTCATATACTGAATCTGAGAAACTGATAGGATCATATGATTTTCTTGGAATAAATTATTATACTGCCCAGTATGCAGCAGATGCATTAAACAGTAAGGTTGAACAGTTAAGCTACGCCACAGATCCTAAGGTTAAGTACACGAGTAAGCCCAGAACTATAACTCTATAAATTCTTATTAAACTAACTAATTCCAATACTTTTACTAAGGTGGTGGTATGTGATAATTTTTTCAGGTGTGCGGAATGGGGTTCCGATTGGTCCACAGGTCAGGCCTCTCTCTAGCTATATAAACTTCAATCATAAGTTCACTAAAATAGGATTGTACTGCATATATATGGCATATGTTTGTCGTGAGATTTGGGTGTCAATCTTGTTTTGGGAAGTCGATTCTTATTGTTGATTTTTTTTTTTTGCTATTCAAAACAAAAAAAAAAACCTAGCTTCTATTCGTAAAAAAATGTTTAGTTCGATCTGAATTTAAGATATCTTTTTTTGATAATAATGTTGCAGGCTAGTTGTGGTTGGATCTACGTGTACCCACAAGGAATTTATGATCTTATGATGTACATAAAGAAAAAGTACAAAAACCCGATTATTTATATCACAGAGAATGGTAAGTGATTAATCCCCTATCTATCTGAGTATTTTTTTTCCTGAAATTTTCAATAGTGTGGAGAATAATTCTGATGCATAAAGAACTAAAAGGGATTTCTCTCTTGGTTGGGTCCTAAGTATTCTTCCCTTTTTGCAGGGTTGGGTGAAGAGAGTAGTTTGAAAAAGAGATTTACAGAAGCAAGAGTGGATGAAATGAGGACAAATTACCACATTGATCATCTCGGTTGCCTTCGGGAAGCGATTGAGTACGTACTCGAATAACTTTGTCTCTCTCTAGTGTTTCGAGCAATAACGAAAATATAAAAATCTTATTTCATGTGCAAATCTTATTTATTTTGGCAGTGATGGCGTTAGAGTGAAGGGTTACTTTGCGTGGTCACTGTTTGACGACTTCGAATGGAATGTTGGTTACACTAATCGTTTTGGATTGATCTATATCGAGTACAGAGATGGAAATTTCACAAGGTATCCTAAAGGATCGGCCATATGGTACATGAATTTCCTCAAGGATAAGGACACCGAAGCCACCAAAAAACAACTTGTTGTTCCCGGCAAATGAATAATTCTTCTTTGCTGCTGGTTTTATGTTTCGTTTTCCGGTGGTCCTCCTCATCAACGATTTCTGTTTTCGAGTCTTTGTATCCAAATAAGTGAAGGTGGACTCTTCCACCCTTCGCTGAAATGAAGTGTTAGGAAAATAATTGAGGGAGGGCTACCCCTATTTGTGTTGCTCCTTATTTCCTTTAACTGCAATGGATAATAAATAGCTTTGAATTAACAAATATTGTCCTTAAATTATCAATACCCTTTTTAGCATGGTGTGATTAAATAGTCCCCCCTACCCACACACACCCACACAAAATCCGTCCACATTAGGATTACTCGTTAATGGTTGATCAAATTTGATAGATTCCCCTTCGGACAAAGAAGTTTGGGTCCTGAAGGGACAATATCAATCATTTGACGTCCATCTGATGCATCCGCTATGGTTATCTCGTACCCCCTTGTTCTTTTCATATAATTTTTGCTTACTATACCCGCTGCTAGAGCTTTATAAATTGTATTGTTACTCTTGTTCCCGTCTCCCTTGTAACATTTGTTTATGATCAATGATGTGATCGATGCTTACTGTGTAGTTTTATCTATTTCATTCCTATTGATAGACATGAGAATATCTCACAAAACGTTGATACAAAAAGCTCACAAATGCATCATGACTACATAATAGTTACGGTGTTTCCTACTGAGTTAAATTTGCTTTTATCCTTTAAATTATTCATATTTTGTCTGCTTTTCATTCCTCAACTATGTAAACAACAATTTTGTTCCTCAATTTTTTGATTGCAATCTATTTCGTCCAGTTTCTAGGTAAAATTTTGTCCAATTTCATACAATTTAGGACAAAATAGATTGCATAACAGAAATTTGAGGGGACAAAGTTGTCTGTTACATAGTTTAATGATGAAGTAGAAAAAATGTCGATATTTTTGAGGATAAAAGTAAAAAAAAAAAAAAAACATCCTACTTGATTGGTTCGACGGGTAACCAACAAATTAAGCAGCTGCTTCAGGCCCAATGTTTTGGTCCAAAATTAGGTCGCCAGTTCCTACAATTCTTGTATGTGTTAATGGTGGGTTGAAAATAAAATATTTCCATCAACAGCGATAGGCCAATATGTAGAAAGGCCCAATAAACTTTTTAGTCACATAGTTCGCTTGCTGGTAACGTACACGCATCAAAATCGCGAACTTGCTAATTTTACAAGAATTTGAGGGAACTTAATATTTTGAATTTCGCAAGCTGTTTGCAAAGATGGGTCCTAGAGACGTATGTACGCGGAATATGTACCCTTGTATGTATTATTTAACAACTTACTTTACACTTTTGTTATGTAAAAACTAGTCATCATTGCCATCTTGTAGTTATCAGATTAAGTTGATTTTTTTATGATGTAGTTTGAATAATTATGTCTACATTAATGAACAGATAAAAAATAATATTGCTTACACAAAATAATACTCACTCCGTCCAATTTTTAGATTTTAGTATTTCATTTCGGATTGTTCCTTAATAAGTGTCTAATTTGTAAAGTTAGTAGGTAAAAGTTGATAAATTTTTCATTTTGCTTCTAAAAGTAAATTACATTTTGAAAAATTAGTAAGTATAAATGTAATGATGATATTTTCATAGAAAGTAAGGAGAGAAAATGGAGGTAAAAGTTAATGTGAAATGTGTAATGATGATGTCTTTTTAAAAGTTGAAATTATAAAACAGGACACTTAAAAAGGGACAAAGAGAGTACTAGTATTTTGTAAGATAAATTTCTTTTTTTTGCCCTCCAATCAAAACTTTGGCTCAAAAGTGAAGTTTTAAATATTGATATGACTACACAAAAAAAGAAGGGCAAGAAAGGTAGCACACTCTTTTTTGTACATTGATGTGATTACATTGACAATCTTTGTGAGACTTAAAAAAAGCATATTTGCGGATTAACAAACGCGAATGGTGGAAGTAATAAAATAGGATGGAGGGAGTACATGTTAATAGGGACATGTGTGTCCGTACATCACTATTAAAGGCATTCATTTTTCAAGGAACAGGCAAATGCACTAACGGTTGGACTAGAAAACACTACCACGGTCACGTAAAACAAAAACCACTTAAAAAAGACGTAATCGAAATAAATCAAGAATAGACAAAAGCTGCAAAAATTCAGCAGCAATAGTGAAAAATCAACAAAGTCCACTCAAGATTGGGTTTTGGAAAAGTTAAATTTGCATGAAGCTGAAGTACCAAGTTATGTTGCTATCACCGCCATTGTTGCTATGCTATTGCCGAAACTCCATCACCTTTGCCCTATACAAAAACTTTTGAAAGCTGGAGCTCTAAATCTCTCACAGATTGGTGATGGTCAACCCAAAAATGTGGTAAAAATTGTACATCTAGCTCTCATTCGAAGAAGCCGAAGAAGAATCTCAACCAAAATCCACAAGAGAGAGTGAAAGCAGAGGAGAGAGAAAGTCCAAAGCTTTAGGAGGAATGGCATGGTGAAGGGGGTAAGAAAGGAATGGAAATTAAGGGGAATGGAAAAAAGATCACTGTGACAGTGTTCCAAAAGCAATGAATAGCCACTCTTCTTTGGTGTAGGTTGAAACGACTTTCAACTCTTTCCATCTTGCTGTGTGGTGTATAGAGAAAATGGGCTAATATTTCGGGCCCTAAATAGTGTATATTGTCCTTAATATTTCGGGCGTATAACGTTAAGTGATGGGCCTATTCACATGGCTCGAAAGAATTGATATCTTCAAACCGATGTATTTCGTAAAGTTATTAGTGCATGCCCGTGCCTGAAGACACGGCGCAACATGTTTTGGTCATACGCTTGGTGATGGGGAGAGAGCGAGGGGAAGGAATGTGCTGGTCCTGTAATGGATGTGTTGGTCCTAACATGATTTGATTTGATCAAACAATACCATTTAAACGAAAGAGGAACAAAGTCCACAACAAATAAACTCTCAGTTGGAATTCTTTTTAAAAAGTGTTGAATTCATTTTGCCGTGTCCCCAGCATTTCCCTAGACATGTCTCCATATGTTGTTACCATCATGTCGCCTGTCCTCGCAGTATTGGACCACAAAGTCTATCCAAAAATTAAGAGAGCTACACAAAAGTGGGCATAAAGAATTAATTCAATCTCTACTATTTTCACTCTGTCAAACATGCATTTTAACAAATACAACAGCAAAATCGATTTTCTTTTTCTAAACAGCAAAAAAATTCTCATCCTATAAACAACAATTCCCCCCCCCATAAGACTCCCATCAAAAAAATTCTCATCCTAAACAATAATTTAGGCCCCATTATTTTTTTCTACAAGAAGATCCTAAGGATAATGGGAGTCGTACCGGAAAGGGAGAACCAAATCGATTTTGTGAACGGCTGATTGGTGGAGGAGCTTTATGGGTGCTGATTTTTTTTTTTCGGAGTGTTGAGGAGTGGATTCTGCGGAGAGAGAGAGAGAGAGAGAGAGAGAGAGAGAGAGAGAGAGAGAGAGAGAGGAGAGGAAACACGATGGAGAAGAGGAGGAGACACAATGGAGAAGAGGAAAACTATTAGGTAAACAGGTGTGGGAAATAGGTTGAAATCAATGATTCAATTCAACGGCTGTAATCTATTGAAATTGCAATCCAATGGTTGAAAGAATGCTCATGTTTGTATGAATAGACAAAATACCGCTCTATTTTATAATATAGATTAGAGGTCTGATATAAAAGAGATTCAAAATAGTCAAAATGTTAGGACAAGTTGGGGACACATCCGAAGATTAGAATAATATTATAAAGTTCTGTCAAGGTCAAAATAGCCATGGATCTTAGTCTATTAAGCACTTATTCGGTCGTTTTACAAATTCCGACTATTAATATTTGTTTGTCACGTTTTGTGTCCCTGTTTGTATGTGCTTTATGATAAATGACTTTGTTTTTCGATTTAACATTGTTTTTTTTCTCGGGATAAATTAAACTTTATTTTTTTTTGAAATTACCATTGCTTTCCCGTCATGTAAGTTTAGAAAAAAAAAAAAAAAACCTATCTTATTTCCTTTTAAAACATTGTTCTTTACGTAATCTAACTCGAGATGCTCTAGGTACATTCAAATCGGGAATTCAAGTCAGGAATGCGGTTGCTGTTCCAGTTTCTCAGGCGCTCGAATATACCCTGGCTTTGGCAGCCCAGGACTTATCCGAGGAAGAACCCATTTTTGCTTTGCCGGAGAATTTCCAAGACTGCAAATTGATTCATTGCCAGCTGTTGAGGATTTTGTTTAGTTTTTGTAATTCTGTACTTCATTCAAATCATTGAGATGTACCAAATGCTTGTTATTCTTTGAATTTACACCCTATTCTTTAAGAAATATTGTTGCTACTACTTCTCATGTATTGATCTTATTGCCCATTTGATTCTCTCTCAAAACCATCGTGATGGGAAGTCCGTTTTTTTGCTACCCTGTAAATGTCGTATTTTTTGGCTTATCTCTTCTGTGTCTATTTTCTATGTTTGCCCACCTGATAAAAGAAGGGTGATTAAGTTTATTGTTGTAGACAAAATCATCCAGATTTGATTGTTTCATTACTTTTTGCTGGCTTTATGAAATTGCTTTGGACATTCCTTCCTTCAAATTAATTGTAGTATTTAATTTAATTTCTTGGGCATGTTTTTAATGTTAGTACGATAATGCAATTGTTAGATGGACAGCTAAACCTGAGTATTAACAAGGAAGGCCCCGTTCAGTTGTCAGGAAAGTACAGGAAAGGATGGGAAAATCAACTTTCCCATAACTTTTGCAGTGTTTAGTTGCCAAGAAAGTAGTGGAAAACATATTCTCAAATTTTCCTGCAAGATTTACTTTCTTGCAAAAGTGATCCGGCCAAAAGCATAGGATTTTGCGGAAAAGTTTTCTCCATTATGGGGCCAAAATAATTGGCGGGTAAGAAAAAAAGCAAATGACTCCAATACCAAAAAAATACGAATTAGATTCTTAAAAAAGCACTTTGAGATTTACGTGAGTAACAATAATTTCGACTACTGTGGTGCTTTCTGAGATAATTGTTGTGGAAAAAATTAGTAATTGATTTTTTTTGAAAGTATTTATTTATCTTGTCATTAGTCTTCAGTTTTGTTTTGTACTTACTAATCATCAGTTTATCAATAAGTTTTTGTATTGGCAACTAATCAAGCATAGTTGTTTAAAATTTGTTTATTTAGTTATCATCTACTTATTTTTTAAGCTTCATGTTAAGGTTTTGCATTAGATAAAATACATTTTTCGGTATGTGTTAGCTCTCAAAGTTACTTTTAGCCATGAGAAATAAAGAAGTTTCTCATAAGTGTCTTTTCTCAACAAATGAACCACTAAACTTAAGTTTTTCTGCAAATTTTATTTGTCAAATGAACACTCACAGGAAAATAGATTTTTTTTTCCTTTACTTCATTTTACTTGACTTTTCTTGAGAATAACTTTCCTATACAACATTCCTGGGACTGAACGAAGCCGAAGGGATCCGGTTTTACAATGATCTAATTGACGAGCTTATAGCAAATGGTTATGTCTCTCAAATTAATCATGATCTTAATGGATTTTGATACGAATTATAGTAAATCATGTTTTCATTTAATCTCAAAAAGTTTGTATGCGCGCATACCAACATAATTAAATGATATAAAATATCAGGTTCAATTAGTTTTACTTAGGTTCCCACTTCCCACACTAGTATGATAAACTAGAATTAAATGATATAAAATCATTGACATCTTCTGTCTCGTCTCAAAACTTTAGAGATTTGGAAATGGCTCTGATGAATTAATTGAATGTGGAACATGCATGTTTGATCATTAATAGGCATGCCAAAAGGGGAAGATTGGAATCACTAATGTGATAATCTGGACGGAGCCTTACACTGATTCGAAAGCTGATATCGATGCTGCAGAACGAGCACTGGATTTCATGTTGGGATGGTGAGTACTACTTACATTCTAGCTTGAGAAAATGCATACTTAAATGAAGGAATCTAGCTTATTCGGGGCCACGCGAAATGCAAATTATATGGGGCCCTTCATACCTTTTTCACGTATGAAATAGTACAAGCTAAAGATACCTAGCTAGTAAAGAAGGAAAGAATATGTTGGTTTTGTTTTTATTTTCAGAAATGCAACGTAGACGTTGAACGCGGTTTTATTTTTATGAGATTGCATTTTATGATTCCTTGATGTTGTACGTGTTTGATCAGGTTTATGGATCCAATTGTATATGGTCGTTATCTGGAATCCATGAGGAAACTTGTAGGTAGCCGTCTACCCGAATTCTGTTGGAACTTTGGTGTGTATTTGTAAAACACATTGTGCATGTTTTCTCTAGTCCCACATTACTAAATCACAAAACTTCTATCCACTTTAAATAACTTTGCACACAAATGAGTTTGTGAATAAAGGCCCAAGGAGAGGTCTCGCGCGCTCAGGGAAAATGGGCGGCAATTTGAAAAATTGATTCGTAAACTAGATAACCGGGTGCACGTCACGGATTATTCGCGCAGGAGGGGGTGCAAATCCGAGATTTGAGCCTCGCGCACGTACTAGTAAATGCCCATGTTTTTGCTAAAATTCTGAAACACGTTTTTTGTTACAGAATATTTGCCCCCACGTTTTTGCTAAAATTCTGAAACACGTTTCTGGCTAATTAACGGATTGATTGAATCAAAACGTTTGATAAATCAAAGGAATTTGATTTGAGCAGATTAAGGAAAACGTTACTCTCTCTTCCTCCCCTAAAATGTTTTCTGAGTTCGAGCTTTAGGTAGAATTGTGTTTTGTTTCGGTTTTTCTTCCGTGCATAGAAAGCCGAGCAGAGGTGCTGAATTCTGGGCTGTTTTATCCTGGGGATGGCGGGGCATTGACGAACTGCGTGCACAAACTGGGCAGAGCCGCGAAACGTCTTAAAGAAAGCAACCTAGTCCGCGACTCAACCCAGCCGTCGTTCTACAAATTGGTATTCTGTTTTCAATAGCAGAATTCGAGGTAATCCGTTCTTGTTTTTTCGAGCAGTCAATCCAACAAATTCTCAGAAACTAAATCTGAGAAACTGAAAGGATCATATGATTTTCTCGGAATAAATTACTATACTGCCCGGTATGTAGCAGATGCATCAAACATTAACGTTGAAAAGTTAAGCTACCTCACAGATCCTAAGGTTAAGTACACAAGTAAGCCCAGAACAATAACTCTGTAAATTCTTATTAAACTAACTAACTCCCAATACTTTTACTAAGGTGGTATGTGATAATTTTTCCAGGTGTGCGGAATGGGGTTCCGATTGGTCCACTGGTCAGGCCTCTCTCTAGCTATATAAACTTCAATTAAAAATTCACCAAAATAGGATTGTACTGCATATGGCATATGTTAATTTGTCGTGAGATTGAGGTGTCAATCTCGTTGGAATGTCGATTTTTATAGTTGTCATTTATCCATTGTAACCTTCTTCTGTTATTGTTGATTTTTTTTTTCGGTGTTCAAAACAGAAAAACCTAGCTTCTATTAGTAAAAAAATGTTTAGTTCTGAAATTAAGATATGATGTTGTAGGCTACTTGTGGTTGGCTCTACGTGTACCCCTCAAGGAATTTATGATTCTATGATGTACATAAAGAAAAAGTACAAAAACCCGATTATTTATATCATAGAGAATGGTAAGTGATTAATCCCCTATCTATCTGAGCATTTTTTTTCTTAAAATTTTCAATAGTGTGGAGAAATGATAATTCTGATGCATAAAGAACTAAAAGGGATTTCTCTCATGGTTGGGTCCTAAGTATTCTTCCCTTTTGGCAGGGTTGGGCGAAAAGTGTAGTTCGAAAAACAGATTTACAGAAGCAAGAGTAGATGAAATGAGGAAAGATTACCACCGTGATCATATCCACCGCCTTGGGAAAGCGATTGAGTACGTACTCAAATAACTTTGTCTTTCTCTAGTGTTTCGAGCAATAACGAAAATATAAAAACTTATTTTATGTGCAAATCTTATTTTGACAGCGACGGCGTTAAGGTGAAGGGTTACTTTTTGTGGTCGCTATTTGACAATTTCGAATGGTCTGCTGGTTACAGTCATCGTTTTGGATTGATCTATATCGAGTTTAGAGATGGAAATTTAACAAGGCATCCTAGAGGATCGGCCATATGGTTCATGAATTTTCTCAAGAATAAGGACACCGAAGCCCTCAAAAGACAACTTCTTGTTCCCGGTAAATGAATAATTCTTCTTTGCTGTTGGTTTTATGTTTCGTTTTCCGGTGGTCCTCCCCATAACTTAGTTCAACGATTTATGTTTTCCTGTCTTTGTATCCAAATAAGGGAAGGTGGACTCTTCCACCCTTCACCGAAATGAAGTGTTGGGAAAATAATCGAGGGAGGGCTACTCCTTGTTGTGTTGCTCCTTATTTCCTTTAACTGCAATGGATAATAAATTGCCTTTAAAATAATAAATATTGTCCTTAAATTATCAATTCCCATATTAGCATGTTGTGATAAAATAGCCAGCCCCAAAAAAAAAAATCCGTCTACATTAGCATTACTGTTAATGGTTGATCAAATTTGATAATTCTCCTTTGGAAACAAAGAAGTTTGGGTCCTAGAGGGATAATATCAATCACTTGACGTCCATTCGATGCATCCGCTGTGGTTATTTTGTACCCTGTTTTTCTTTTCGAATAATTTTTACTTACTATACCCACTGTTGGAGTTTTATAAATTGTATTGTTACTCTTGTTCCCGTCGCCCTTGTAACATTTGTTTATGATCAATGATGTGATTCGATGCTTACTGTGTAGTTTTATCTATTTCATTCCCATTGATAGACATGAGAATATCTCACAAAACGTTGATACAAAGAGCTCACTAATGCATCATGACTACATAATAGTTACGGTGTTTCCTACTGAGTTAAATTTGCTTTTATCCCCTAAATTATTCATATTTTGTTTGCTTTTCGTTCCTCAACTATATAAACAATAATTTTGTCCTTCAATTTTTTGATTGCAGTCTATTTCGTCCAGTTTCTAGGTAAAATTTTGTTCAATTTCTTATAATTTTGTACAAAAATAGATTGCAGAACAGAAAGTTGAGGGGACAAAATTGTTTGTTACATAGTTTAAGAATGAAGTAGAAAGAATGTCTATATTTTTGGGGATAAAAGTAAAAAAAAAAAAAACATCCTACGTGTTTGGTCCGACGGGAAGCCAACAAATTAAGCAGTTGCTTCAGGCCTAATATTTAGGTCCAGAATTAGGTCGCCAGTTCCTAAAATTCTTGTATGTGTTAATGGTGGGCTGAAAATAAAATGTTTCTGTAACGCCCCAACTTTTCGGGAGCAAAATAAAATACTTTTTACAAAAATATTTCTAAATAAATAAAATATTTCAAAATAAAGGTTTATCTATTACAATCACAAAATAAATTTACTGATTTAAAATACATTAACTTCAGAGTTGACTCTAAGCTTGACACGAATCCCGAGCATACTCGATCTCCATCCCTGGTATTACTCTTGTGTCCGACTGATCCTCCATTGAATCTTGCGCCCTCTGGCAAATTAATCGCCGAAGCAATCAATTTACCAGGATACAAACGTATCCGTGAGTGATAAATCACCCAGTAGAATAATCCAACCCAACTACCCCTCTTACTATACAGTTAGCACGCAGCAGGATAAATATGGTACAAAGAAGTAAAACAAAGATTTTTCACATAAATTGATTTATTACTATCCATTATCCTATCGTGCGATCTAAAATCTCCTCCACGGGATCTTTCCTCCCTAACCGCTAGCCATGCTCGGTCCCATGAGATCACTTTCCTTTGCTGTCGCAGATATATCGAGTGTGTACACCCCAATCACTGCAATAAGGGGAAAACTTATCATGCCTGAATCACAATTAGAGTTCACTTATCTTATACACCACTTCACAATTATCACATTCATCACTGGGCTTATCTTGCCAGTTTCAATTCATCACTGGATACCCGCCAGGTTTTATCATCAGTAAATATCACTAGACCACCGCCAAGTTTTATCATCACAAACATCGCTGGACCACCGCCAGGTTTTATCATCAGAAAACATCACTGGACCACCGCCAGGTTTTATCATCACAAACATCGTTGGACCACCGCTAGGTTTTATCATTAGAAAATATCACTGGACCACTGCCAAGTTTTATCATCACAAACATCACTGGACCACCGCCAGGTTTTATCGTCAGAAAATATCACTGGACCACCGCTAGGTTTTATCATCACAAAACACCTCTGGACTACCCGCCAGGTTTTATCAAAACATCACTGGACTACCCGCCAGGTTTTAAATCATCACTGGACTCCCACCAGTTTCAATTCATCACTGGGCTTACTTTGCCAGTTTCAAATCATCACATCCAACTCATTACATCTCAAAATCCCGCCTGCAGCAATGTAAAAATAAAACTTTTCAATTTATTCATTATCTAGCATCGTCTAGATGAGTTCTATTTCGCAATGCCACCCCATGTCTCTAGGGTCCAATCTAGCATTCAAATCAAATATCGGTGCAATATACAACAAATCAATAATAATTAAAACAATTAATAAACAATGTAATCATGAAACTTATTATGAACGGGCCGTTACCCTTAATCTTGTATGGTCACAACGTCAATAATAAAGTAAGAGTTTTAAAAGAAATTAAAAGGAAAATTTTATGGGCTCTTATTAATTATTTCTAAGTAATTAGATTAATTAAAAACTAATTTAATGCATTAATTAGGTAAAAATATTAAAATAATTAACGTGACCTGATTAAGAGTCCGAAAGGTCCTATGCAGCCAGTTGAGTATCAAAAGTTGGGTTCGGAGGGTCGCGGGATTAATTTAAACAAAGACGTTAAATAAAGTGGCCAAAAGTGAAGTAAATAGATAATAAATAATTTACTAATTAAAATATGTTGCTGAAACGACCCGCTCTAGAAGGATTAACATAATCAGTCTTAATGAAAGCTTAATATCAACCTTAATGAAATTCGTTCCATAAACACAAGACAATGTTGACTAAGTAAATTACAACCGGCTTCCAAAATAAAATTTACAAGAGAACTATACAAGATGAGTTGTATCCACATACGGTATGACAACTCTCCAAAAAATGATATTACAAAATGTAATACGCCAAAAGGACACCAAGTCGCCCATCACCTCCACTCCTACAGCCTGTCCGACCAGTAGTGGACCAAAACTCTACTTCAGTTACCTGGAAGGATTGTGAGTGTTACTACTTCATTCAAGCAAAAAGCATAAAACAATTTACACGAGCAAACATGGATCGAGTAATGCTTCTAACCATTTTTAGCAAGAAATAAGTTATTCTTCACAAACCATTAAATAAGCACAATATTTTAAGAAACCATAGGGTTGCTTCCCTCGCAACCAGGAGTTATGACGGTACCGTGACCCTGCGAACATGATACTTCCAACAATTTATACCCTGTTTGTGTACTGCAAACAAACAATTTATACCCTTCTTGTGTACATCAAGAAGAAAACAATTCCAACCAAAAATACAGCTATGGCATGCTCTTGAAATAAATCATATTCAAGCAACTTGATCCATATCACTACCGTCAAAATTTCCAACATTTGTAGAAAAAATGATAAATTTATTTTTAGCTAGTCACTTCAATGAAATAGCACACTCACCTTAAAGATTCAAAAGACAAAAGCGCAACGCCTCCTTCTCAACCTTGAGGTGGAGACTCGCCCCCGATCCTAAAATATGAATGACACTACATGAGACCAAGGCAATAAAAATGATGGGTGATGTGCTTCAATGCTCAAAAGATGATTCAATGAGATTTGATACAAGAATTCTCAAGAATAAGGCTTAATCCATGACCAACATGTACGGTTCTGACCGTATCCGAAACATAATCGTGAATTGAAGAATGAGACTTTAACCATTAAAAAGTAAACTTCTTCCTCTTCGAATCGATAGGTCATTCATAAAAAACGGAGTTCGGGTAACCTTACTACGGTCTCGCTACTATAACTTAATATAATACCAAAACTGGTGCAGAGACAGATTTTAGGTCAACTTCAACAGCAAATCTGTTATTGCTCGGGCATAACCACAGCACACGGGTTGCACCGTTGGAAAGCCCTACGAGTCTAGTTTCTAGCAAAACAAGCGGAATGTGATTTCGAGTCTCGAGCTAGGAGATATGACTGTTTTCCCAACTTGTGTCAGTGCAGTCAGCAATACGAATTTCACAGCATTAGTTTAGTGCGCGATTTTTAACTTTTTCACCTCTTCAAAATAAATTCTGAAAATTTTACCCAATAAACTAGACATGAATATCCATCTCTAGTAAAAATTTCAGAAAATTACAAGGTCGGAAAGTCTGTGAGAAAAATTCGCTAAGAACAGAACAGATTCAATTATGTTCAAGCCCTAATTAACAGAATTAAGACATGTCTCAAAGATGGACGAATTTGCTAGGTTAAAATCCATTCTTCTATGAACCAATTAGGATTTAAACTACAAGAATATGCAGGTATATACATGTTTGATCAAAACCCAAAACATAGATTATGTATAAAATAGGGTTACCTTCAATTAGTTTTTCCCCAATTTCTCTTCTTCTTCTTCTTCTTCTTCTTCTTCTCTCTCTCTCTCTCTCTCTCTCTCTCTCTCTCTCTCTCTACGTTATACAAAAGAAACGGTGGAGGGGTGTGGAATGGTATAGAATACCGTAGAAGCTAGGTTTATTAGGGAAGAATTATCCCATGAGGTTGGGTGTATAGGTTTAAATGTGTCAAAACTCATCTCCACCCTTTATTCTCCCTAACAAGACCAAACCCTTTTAATTAATTTAATTAAACTCTCAAACTTGATCATGTATCACTAAACAATTAATGAATGATATGCGAATGATAATCTAACACGTGTAATAATTAGAATGACCTATGCAATATGAAATTAAATGTCATATGCGATGCACGTGCATGCTCGGAACGGGTGTTACAGTTGCGGTTAACAAAATTTTATCTTCAGAATGTAGAGAGTCTAAATAAAATTACTCAGGCATTAATAATAAGGTTTATAGGGTCGTAAAGAATTTCTAATTGGAAACGCTATAGAAATAACAATAAATAGTAAATTAAATAATAAAAATATTAATTTAACAAGATATCATCTTTGAGATACAAGGAGTCTAGGAAAAGTTAGTTTGAGTGTTAAAATGTTGTTCGGAAGGTCGCAAAGTTGTTTCGCAACATTTAAAACCAACGCAATCTACCAAATAAATTAAACTGATATAATTAATACGTTTTATACTAAGTTGATATTACATTGTAATAAAATAATATCAAGTCAGTAGTTTTTGATAATATTAATATCATGAGAATTGTAAAATAAATATCATAAGGGTCATCTTCTTTGTAAATAATTACAAATAAAGTGTCGGACTCAAAAGTAATATCAAATTGGTGAATACGGCAGAAAACGCGCAGTGAATTATATTTTTTTGTTCGGGACATAGGGTTAAGCATATAAACACTTAATATACTTAGAGGAGAGGTTGGAATGAATTATAATACCTTGAATTGGATCGAATTGATTTTAAACCGAAACTAAGAATTTGGATAAGACAACTTCGGGTTCTTTGATCAGGGGAACTTGGGACCGAATTGGACGACGTTTGGTGATGCTATGAGTCGTAGAAAGAGATTGGAATGGTCGGATTGAGTTTCGGTTGGGTCTTGGTACGAAATCCACTTTTTTCTCTCTTTCTTTCTCTCTCTAAAACTCCATGAATTGAAGTTTGGTTTTCTCTGATTTTTCTCTCTCTTTTGGACTGGTGGGCGCGTGGAGAATATTGTGGAGTAAATTTCGTGGGTCAATGGGGATGGGTTATATAGGTGAATTTGGAAGAGGTTGGATATATAAGAGTGAATTTAATGGAGTTGGGTTCATGGGATTTGAAATGGACGAATTTGGCTTGGTTTTAGGGTTAGGGAGGAAGTAGAGACTTAGTAAGAGAGGGAGAGATGGAAGAGGTGTGCATGCATGCAAATTGAAAAAAAAATAAAAATAGGATAAGATAATTATATTTGCATATATGTTTTTAAGAAAAAGAATTAGTTTTATTATTAATAATACTTTTTAAATAATTAGTCGATTACTATAGACTATTTAATTAAAAATAATTTTTTTATTAAAAAAAAAAATAGGGCAAAAATCCGGGTCGTTACAGTTTCCATCAACAGCGATAGGCCAATATGTAGAAAGGCCCAATAACCTTTTTAGTCACATAGTTCGCTCGCTGGTAACGTACACGCATCAAAATCGCGAACTCGCTAATTTTACAAGAATTCGAGCGAACTTAATATTTTGAATTTCGCTAGCTGTTTGCAAAGATGGGTCCCAGAGACGTATGTACGCAGAATATGTACCCCTATATGTATTATTTAACAACTTACTTCACACTTTAGTTATGCAAAAACTAGTCATCATTGTCATCTTGTAGTTATCGGATTAAGTTGATTTATTTATGATGCAGTTCGAATAATTATGTCTAAATTAATGAACGGATAAAAAATTATATTGCTTACACAAAATAATACTAGCTTTTTGTAAGATAAATTTCTTTTTTTGCCCTTCAATCAAAACTTTGGCTCAAAAGCGAAGTTTTAAATATTGATATGACTACACAAAAAAAAGAAGGGCAAGAAATGAAACATACTCTATTTTGTACATTGTTGCGACTACATTGACAATCTTTGTGGGACTTAAAAAAGAAAATTTGCTAATTAACAAACGCGAACGGTGGAAGTAAATAAAATACGATGGAAGGAGTACATGTTAATAGGGACATGTGTCTCTGTACATCACTATTAAAGGCGTTCATTTTTCAAGGAACAGACAAATGCACTAACGGTTGGACTAGAAAACACTACCACGGTCATGTAAAACAAAAACCACTTAAAAAAGACGCAACGGAAATGTAACGCCCCGATTTTCCGGAAGCAATATAAAATAAAATTTTAAGAAAATTTGATAAATAAATATAACTTTTCAAAATAAAGTTTAGCTATTACCACTACAACAAATTACACAATTGCCGACTAAGATTCCCTACTAAAATAAGTTTGGTCGGCAATTATTTACAAATTACCGACTAAATAAAAAATAATTGGTAAAAGTTTTAATATTTCCCTACTAAACTTTCTTTAGTCGCTAGTGTTAGATTTTGGCCGACTAATAATAGTTTTAGTCGGGAAAATATGCATTTTTCACCAATTTAAAAAATCAGTAAATGAAATGCATTTCCCTACTAATTAATTTAGTCGGGATTTATATAATTTGGCCGACTAATAATAATTTTAGTCGGGAATATATGCATTTTTCACCAATTTAAAAAATCAGTAAATGAAATACATTTCCCTACTAATTAATTTAGTCGGGATTTATATATTTTGGCCGACTAATAATAATTTTAGTCGGGAATATATGCATTTTTCAACAATTTAAAAAACCTATAAATGAAATACATTTCCCGACTAATTAATTTAGTCGGGATTTATATATTTTGGCCGACTAATAATAGTTTTAGTCGGTAATATAAGCATTTTTCACCAATTTAAAAAACCAATAAATGAAATACATTTCCTGACTAATTAATTTAGAAATAGTTGATTAGAAATAGTTTTCCCTTTAGTTAATTGTTTGTTGGATATCAATTAACTATCTTGATTTCCTCTCCGTGTCACTGCTTCCTGTAATTTTATTTTGCCAGCATTTATGTTAGTTTTTTGTTCAATGTTTCCATCTCTTGATATCTTATTGCTAACATATTTGTCCTATTGTTCCATCAGAAAACTGAATTTTATTGAATTGGTCTGCCCTTTTGGATTTCTCGATTGTCTGACTTATTTATTAGTTTGCTTTTGCAGGCAATGCACCTTTGGTAATAGCACATGGAGGCGTTTCAAGGCTGTTTTCCTACTCCAGTGAAGCTGCCTACCAGTTTGCCGGACAAGTTAGTTTAGCCAATGTGATCTTCTAGTGTGATGTGCAACTCACAAAAGATGCAGCTGGCGTTTGTGCTCCAAATCTCAACCTTGCGTTGCCTTATTGTGGCAGGGAATCTCTACTCTTGGGTAAGGGTAAATTATACCTTTCTAGATGTGTCATTTCACTCGTAAAATTTCCTACTTTTCATGAATTTGTTAATAACTCAGTTTTGGATCAACCTTATCCGGAATTCGACTAATTATACTGGACTTTGCCGTGACATAAAATAGCCCCTTATGGAAGACTTACCAGTTCTCTAACAAAGGCGACGCGAGGAGCGGGAGGAGGAGAAGAGTCGACTGGAGGAAGAGCAAAAGAAACGTGAGAAGGAACAAAGGAGACACGTGAGGAGGAACAAAGGTAAATATTTGTTGGCCCTTTTAATCGGGAAAAAATAGAAACTCTTGAGTGAATACTGTTTTTTGTGGTTGCTATTATGTCTCTGGTATTGTTTAGTTTAACTGTAGCGTATTTTAATACGACTCCTTGCATTATTATCTATTAGCTCCGAAAAAGTAGTAATCGATGTTGTGAACTTGTGATCGTTTAGCTTGTCAAAAAAGATAGAACACTGGAATGTGCGGGGGCTCATTGTTAGGGTTTTGAGCTGGTTTTGTGGAACTGTTCAGGGGCTAATTAGAGCTAATTTTTTTCGGTCGAAGCAGGCTGATTTCGAGCTGTTCGGGACTGGTTTATGGGGCTGGTTCAATGCTGGTTTTTCAGCTGGTTCTGGGTAGCTTTTCCGAGCTGTTTCGGGGCGGGATTGGGCTCTTTTTAGAGCTCTTTTGCAGCTGGTCCGGTGGTGGTTGGTGGGGGTTTCATTAGTGGAGTGATCGAGGTGTAGAAAATGGAAAGAAGAGGGAAGAAGGAGGTGGTAATCTAAGAGTAGAAAAGAATGAAGAAGAAGATTGGTGAGTGACATTTCTCTCTCTCCCTCACAAACGTCCCTCTCTCTGCGTTCTACAGAAAATGGAAAGGAGGAGAAGAGGTGCTTTGGGCTTTCGTTGTAAAGGTGGGTTGGTAGAAGGATTGGCCTGAGGTGTTACACATCTGGGAGACACAACAAATGCAAGAGACAAATTTTAAGAAAAAAGAGGGGGCTAAATAGTTGTGTTAAATGATAAAAAAAAATAAAGAATGTTACTTGTTTACCCCAAATAGAATTCAGATAAAGAATGTAAAAACATAAACCATAGTGCATGTAAAGTTAGTAAGTTTGTATGAGGAAGTTGAACAACTGAACTTAGTCACTTGTTTACTCTTTATTTTGCTGTTGAGGTTTTGAATTCTATACTCATATTCTAGATGCTTAGATGGCTCTCTTCATTCTTATATCCATACTCGAGAAATGTTATTGTATGTGCATGTATCAATATCATGGTGTTAGATTTCTTTTCTTCCCTTGATGTACCCTTGTCAAGTTTGTATCAATATCATGGGTTTTATTATTGTGTTTTGTTCTTTTCACAGATATTGGAGTATTTGACCCCTCGTTAAAGACTATATATGAAGAAGTTGGATTTTTGCCGTGGATTCTACTGTAATCTAGTTTTCTCGCTGTTGAATTTTTTTATTATTTTGCGCTCTAGGGTTTGGATATGATATGTTTGATGCTACGTACACTTTTTATGGTACGATTTTTCGTTATTTTGTATTCTGCGAATTCAGATACCATTTGTTAAGTATTTGGTGAACACCTTTTATTTATGGAAGTTATGAATGAATTGTTCTTGAATTTCAATATTTGATTACAGTAGATTGATGAATAAATGTTGCTCAATTTAATTGATTGTGAATCACTAAAAATAAAAAATCTAAGCAGATTTTAGAATTAGTATTAAAATTTGTAATATTATATTTGCCGACTAAAGTATTTGGTAAAAGATGCCACCATAACTGCTAATTCTTTTGACATTTACCTACTAAATTGGTCGGTAATTTATCAAAATATTTTCGGTAATTTATCAAACATTTCCCAACTAAATAATTAGACGGTAATTTATCAAACATTTCCCGACTAAAATAATTAGTTGGTAATTTATCAAATATTTCCCGACTAAATAATTAGTCGGTAATTATTAATCATTTGCCGACTAAATAATTTTTCCGACTAAATACTTTGTCGACAATAATTCACATTAGCCGACTAAATAATTAGTCGGGGAAAACAACAATTTGCCGACTAAATCTTTTTTAGTCGGTAATTACCTTTCCCGACCGCAATACCCCGACTAAATTGCCGACCAAATTTTTTAGTCGGGAATAGTAATTGCCGACTAAATTCCTACATTTTGCCGACTAAACTGTTAGTCGGGAATGGTGTAATTTCTTGTAGTGTACAGTCACAAGATAAATTTACTGATTCAAAATACATTAACTTCAGAGCTGACTCTAGGCTTGATACAAATCCGAAGCATACTCGATCTTCGATCTTGATATTCTTTCCGTATTGAACTGCACCATATTTTTGAATTCTCTCCATTGAATCCTGTGCCTACTGGCAAATTGATCGCTGAAGCAAACGATTTGCTAGGATACAGACGTATCTATGAGTGATAAATCACCCAGTAGAATAATCCAACCCAACTACCCCCCTTACTTTATAGCTACCAAGCAACATGATAATAAAGATGCAAAAAGTAGGACAGAGATTCACAAACATCAATTTATTACTATTCATTATTCTAATGTGAAATTTAAGATCTCCTCCACGGGATCTTTCCTCTCCAACCGCTAGCCATGCTCGGTCCCATGAGATCACTTCCCTTTGCTGTTGCAGATACACCTAAGTTATATACCGAGTATGCATCCCAATAACTAAAACAAGGGGAAAGGTTATCATGCCTGAATCACAATTAGGGTTCGCTTATCTTATGTACAACTTCACAAACTACATCATAATCACCACTGGACACCCGCCAGTATTAATTCATCATTGGACACCCGCCAATTTTAATCTCGTCATAAATCTCATCACAATCACAAAATCCGCCTGCAGGCAATCTAAAAATAAAAACTTTTCAGTTTATCCATTATCTAGCATCGTCTAGATGAATTCTATTTCGCAATACCACCTCATGTTTCTAGGGTCCAATCTAGCATTTAAATTAAGTATCGGCACAATATGCAATTAATCAATAATAATTAAAACAATTAATAAGTAATGAAATCATGCAACTTTTTATAGATGGGCCGTTGCCCTTAATCTTGTATGGTCACAATATCAATAATAAAGTAAGAGTTTTAAAAGAAATTTAAGAAAAAATTTTCTGGGCTCTTATTAATTAATTCTGAGAATTAGATTAATAAAAAAAATTAATTAAATACAATAATTAGATAAAAATATTGAAATAATTATTAAGATCTTAATGAGAGTCCTACAGGTCCTATACAATCAGTTGAGTGCCAAAAGTTGAGTTCGGAGGGCCGCGGGATTATTTTAAATAAAGAGATTAACAAAAGTTTATGAAAGTAAAATAAATAGATAATAAATTATTTAATAAATAAGATAGATCGAAGTTAACAATGTTTCATATTTGGAAGGTAAGGAGTCTAAATAAAATTATTCGAGAATTTATAATAAGGTTTATAAGGTCGTAAGGTAATTTTAATTGGAAACACTGTAAAAATAATAATAAATAGTGAATTAAATAAAAAAGTATGAAATTAATAAGATAACATCTTTGAGGTGTGAGGAATCTAATAAAAATACTTTGGGTGTTAAAAATATTTTTTGGAAGGTCGCAAATATTTTTCGTTTATAAAACCTTGAAAGATAACGAATAAATAATTAATAAATATCTAAATAAATAAATAAATTATGATATTAACAAGATATGATCTTTGAGGTGTGAAAATTCTAGAAAAAATAGTTTGGGGGTCAAAAATGATGTTTGGAAGGTCGCAAAATTGTTTCGAAACATTTAAAACCAACTCAATCTACCAGATAAATTAAACTGATATAATCAATACGTTTTATACTAAGGTGATATTACATTGTAAGAAACTAATATCAAGTCAGTATTTTTTTATAATATTAATATCAGAAAGATTATAAAATAAATATCATAAGGGTAATCTTATTTGTAAATAATTACAAATAAACAATCAAGATCAAAAATAATATCAAATTAATGAATATAGCAAAAACGCGTATTGAACTATATTTTTTTCGTTCGGGATATAGGGTTAAGCATATAAACACTTAATATACTTGGAGAAGAGATTGGATAGGATTATAATACCTTGAATCGGATCAAATTGATTTAAAAAAGAAACTTGAATTTTGGGGAAGAAGATTTCGGGTTCTTTGATCGGGAGACTTTGGGATCGGATTGAGGCTTGTTTGGGGATGCTCTGGGTTGTAGGAGGTGATCGGGATGGTTGAATTGAGTTTCGGTTTGGCGTAGCTATGAAACCCACTTTTCTCTCTCTTTCTTTTTCTCTTTAAAACTCCATGGATTGGAATTTGGTTTTCTCTGATTTTTCTCTCTCTTTGGGACTGGTGGAGCGTGGGAAATATTGTGGTGTAAATTTCGTGGGTCAATGGGGAGGGATTATATAGGTGAATTTGGAAAAGGTTGGATAAGAGTGAATTTAATGGAGTTGGGTTCATGGAATTTGAAATGGACGAATTTGGCTTGGTTTTAGGGTTAAGGAGGAAGTAGAGACTTAGTAGGAGAGGGAGAGATGGAAGAGGTGTGCATGCATCCAAATTGGAAAAAATAAAAATAGGATAAGATAATTATATTTGCATATATCTTTTTAAGAAAAAGAATTAGTTTTATTATTAATAATACTTTTTAAATAATTAGTTGATTATTATAGACTATTTGATTAAAAATAATTTCTTTATAAAAAAAAATTAGGGCAAAAATCCAGTCGTTACACGAAATAAATCAAGCATAGACAAAAGTTGCAAAAATTTAGCAGCAATAGTGAAAAATCAACAAAGTCCACTCAAGATCGAGTTTTGAAAAACTTAAATTTGCATGAAGCTGAAGTACCAAGTTATGTTGCTGTCACTGCCATTGTTGCTACACTATTGCCGAAACTCTACCACCTTTGCCCTCTACAAACATTGTTGAAAGCTAGAGCTCTAAATCCATCACAGATTGGTGATGGTCAACTCAAAAAATGTGGTAAAATTATAGATCTAGCTCTCATTCGAAGAAGCGGAAAAAGAATCTCAACCCAAATCCACAAGAGAGGGTGAAAGCAGAGGAGAGAGAAAGTCCAAAGCTTTAGGAGGAAATGGCATGGTGAAGGGGGGAAGAAGGGAATGGGAATTAAGGGGAAAGGGAAAAAAATCACCGTGACAGTGTTCCAAAAGCAATGAATAGCCACTCTTCTTTGGTGTAGGTTGAAACGACTTTCAACTCTTTCCAATTTGTTGTGTGGTGTATATAGAAAATGGGCTAATATTTCGGGCCAATAACGTTGAGTGACGGGCCTATTCACCTGGCTCGAAAGAATTGATAGCTTCAAACTGATGTATTTCGTAAAGTTATTGGAGATCTGGTATAAAAGAGATTCAAAATAGCCAAAATGCTATGACAAGTTGGGAACATATTTAGAGATTAGAATAATATTATAAAGTTCGGTCAAGGTCAAAGTAGCCATGGATAGTCTATTAAGCACTTATTCAATCGTTTTACAAATTTCGATTATTAATATTTGTTTGTCACGTTTTGTGTCCCTATTTGTATGTGCTTTAGGATAAATGATTGTGTTTTTCGATTTAACATTGTTTTTTTTTCCTCGGGATAAATTAAACTTTATTTTTTTTTGAAATTACCATTGCTTTCCCGTCATGTAAGTTTAGAAAAAAAAAAAAAAACCCTCTCTTATTTCCTTTTTAAACATTGTTCTTTACGTAATCTAACTCGGGATGCTTTAGGTACATTCATGTCGGGAATGAGGTTGCTGTTCCAGTTTCTCGGGCGCTCGGATATGCTTTGGCTTTGGTAGCCCAGGACTTATCCGGGGAAGAACCCGCCCATTTTTGCTTTGCCGGAGAAATTTCCAAGACTGCAAACTGATTCACTGCCAGCTGTTGAGGATTTTGTTTAATTTCTATAATTCTGTACCTCAGTCAAATCATTGAGATGTACCAAATGCTTGTTATTCTTCAAATTTACACCCTATTCTTTAAGAAATATTGTTGCTACTACTTCTCATGTATTGATCTTATTGCCCATTTGATTCTCTCTAAAAACCATCGTGATGGGAAGTCTGTTTTTTTGCTACCCTATAAATGTCGTATTTCTTGGCTTATTTCTTTTGTGTCTATTTTCTATGTTTGCCTACCTGATAAAAGAGGGGTGATTGAGTATATTGTTGTAGAGTTCAAGACATGTCTTAAGTGCCATCCCTAGGAAAACAAACGATAAGACTTACGAGCAAAAACAAAATTACCCCTTTTATATATATATATGAGGATTTTAAATAAATACTATAGAATAGAGGAGATTAGGTTTAATGAATAGCAAAACAAAAAGAAAAGAAGAACTTGACGTTGTTGATTGAGTGATTGGTTTCCTCCGTCTTAGCCGATAGATTTCCTCCCTCTTCTTTGATCTTCGTTCGTTCCTCCCTCCTCAAAGAAGTCCGATTGTTTGTTTTCCATTGTTATAGATCTGGTTTTATTTTTGAAATGTAATGGTATTCTCTCTCTCTCATTATTGCCATAGATCTGGTTTTGTTTCTGAAGACTTGAGGCTGAGGTTTCATTCTGAGTAATTCAAAAAATAGAAATTGTCTGTAAATGCCAAACAAAAATTGCTGATTGAATTGCTACTTTTTAGATCCTTCTTGTGTATAATCGTCTCCATTTGTTTTCGTTGGTATATCTCTTACAAACTTAAGACATGTATAAATGTGGGTCCAGGGGTGGATCCACCATAGGGCACGTGGGGTCACGTGCCCCATGCCTTTTTTTTAAATTTTTTTTTTCGATTTTGTGTGTCTATATATCTATATATATGTTATATATGTTATCTTGTAAAACAAGATGAAGTTTGTTGCAATGGCAAGCAATGTCCTATAAGGAACAAGCAGCGGGAGTTCGATTCCCTGAGCTGCGAAGATATTTTTAAATTTTTTTTCAAAATCCACTAAAACGGTTCAATACCCCCCCCTCCCCCCCCCCGCACTCCAAAGTTTTTTTTTCAAAATCCACTAAAACTCTTTCACAACCAAGATTTCCCCCACTCTCTAACGTCTCTAATCATTTATGTAGTATTCAATATGAACTCGCACATTGTATTTGTATATTTTTGGTCTCCAAAACTTGTACTTATAGAGTTAATAATAGGAAAATAGATTATGAACATGTGATAATTTTGTTTGAACACATATAGTCGAGGTGCGCAAATTTGTCCACGTAGCTTGTTATTAAAATGCATATATACTTTTAAATTATTACATTATCATGAATGCTAAAATTATTTTGGTATGAATGTGTTTAACTATAACTCACATATTGCGGCGTTACAAAGAAAATCGGTGCCCTCGATATGTCAAATTCCTGGATCCGTCACTGTGTGGGTCTATGGTATGTGTTTCTATATGTAAATGTGGACTTTTGTTTAGTTTGTTTCATCTGCTCTTTGGACGCTGAGAAAAGCGAGAAAAATCAAAGAGGAGAGGAAATTCTGGTGGTTGACTCCCTATACATATAGAAACACATACCCATTCGGTTTGGAGAATACCCAAACCCCGTTCGGTTATCGGTGCAGATTCGGAAGGGGTAATGTTTTCGGGTATCGGGTACGAATATACCTACATCCGCCCTGATATGTCCCGTTGTCATCATTTCTACTAACCATCTACCAAAGTGATCACGTAATAACACTCTTGTACATGTCGTGTCATACCCTGCCCATTGTCGGGTTGAAAGCTCCATCTGTGTTTGAGCTATACAAACAAATCTTCCCTTGGAGGAACCCATCCCATCAGAATATCAATTTTGTGGATGGGGATCTGGCCAATTCGAGTTGGAGGAATGGGGAGAAGGTAAGGATTGTATACATGTAACCATGCAAGTTTGCAAGAGTAGTTAGCTCTCTTTGTACACTCTGCACTATATGGGGTCAAAAACCACTTATTGCGAAATTTAAGCAATGATGAAAGACTAGCTAGGCATACGATCCTTGAACGAAACCAGACGCGCCCAAGGAAGGGAATACTCTCCTGTAATGATGCGTTTCCAAGTTGATCAAATGCTTTACTCCTTGTTTGCTTCAAGGAACCACGCCGCACTATCCTCTACTTCTAAATGGAGAACAAAGTAAGCTGTGGGTTTTAGAATTTTTCATCACTTGGTTTCTCATAGCCCAATTCTAGCCACCAACAGTAACGACAGAAGATAATTAAGCAACTACAGATCTACCCTTAAAAATCACTCTCTCACCCGGTTATTGGCATCGAGGCCCTGTGGGATGCTAGTTGTCAAGCCGAAGAAAGTTGAATTACAATTTCCTGCAACCGCTATGATAAAGTTTTGGGCCAAACCTCGGGTTAAATATTTTTGTCATTGTCTAATAAGCATCTTTCGAAAGTGCCATTAGAACCGTCCTCTTTCGGTGATATCCCTTATAAATGCTTGCATTGAACAATGTTGCCCATGATTGATTTGCCTTCAAGAAAGATTGATTGGTTTTGGCCAATGATGCTTGGGAGTACGACTCGCAATATACAATGGCTATCAGCCTAGAGGTCCTAGCTAATAGATGATGGGTTTACGTTTTAGGGACCAGAGCAATTGAAGCCCCATTCCATTTCCAATTAGTAGAAAAACTTCGCGACCGAAATCAGAACTTCACGACTTTCATTAGCAGAATACAGAATTGAAACCATCAGGCCGAGGAGTTTTGTCCCCTTTTGATAAACTTAATAGCATCCTTTGATTTCTTCGACAATAATGATTTTATTAAGACCTTTGCATCAATTTTCTGGATAAATTTAGTTCCTAACAACTCTTTTATTTAATTTTATGCAAAAACCCTTGGTTTAATGTCCTCTGGTGTTTCCAATCTTAATCCCTTGCGCGGGATTATGGGTGTTCCACTTTTCCCAAAAAGTACTTTTTGAAAAAAGAAGGTAATTTCAAGTTTCAAAATTATATATTTACGTAAATAATTTTTCTACCAATATAGATTTTGTTTGATAGATCTCACTAAGATCTTTTAAACGGTGCAAAAAAAAAATTAAAAAATATTCTTTATTTTCATTAAATTTGAGTTTGAAATTACCTTCTTTTTTCAAAAAATACTTTTTCTACAAAACGGAACACCAAACCATTTGATGTCAGGCCAAAAGTTATTCTCAAATCAAAATGTTTGGGCAGAAGCCCGGTGGGTTCGGCTCCCCTCCAGTCTTCCACTGTCCAGTATGGGCTAGTGTGTGGTTGGGATGCAATCTGCCAAATGCAAGGCTCCACGTTATTTCTGCTCTCAGATGGACAAAAAGCTTGGTAATGGAGTTAACGGATACAGAACGGAAAAACATAAACGGTCCGGTAAAAAATATGGTTAAAAATCAAGTACTAAAATTTTTAATCCGTTTGAACCGGTGCGAAAAATTTATTTATTTTAATTATTTTATCCTAAAAAATCATAATGAATTTTTTGCTCTAAAACTTTTAATGAGTACCATAAGAGAGTCCTAGAACAAAATAAGAAACATGTACTCTCATATAAGAGCCCTAAAGACAAAAATTCAATATGACCATTTAGGATAAAAAAAATTAAAAAAATTAGATCTTCGTACTAGTTCAAACCGATTTAAAATTGGAGGACTTAATTTTTACACCGTTTATATATATTAAGAAATATGGTTAAAAAATTAAGTGCTTCAATATTAATCTGTCTTAACTAGTGCGAAAATTTTATTTTTTTGATCATTTTATCCTAAATGATCATACTGAATTTTTAGCTCTAAACTCTTATATGAGAGTATATGCTCCTTATTTTCATTTAGGGCTCTTTTAGGGTACTTATTGAAAGCCTTAGAGCAAAAAATTTATTATGACTAATTAGGATAAAATGATCAAAAAATAAAATCTTCCCACCGATTCAAACGGATTGAAAATTGGTCCATACTGGACATTGGACGACTGGAGGGGAGCCGAACCCCAAGCCAGGTAGGCCGAGTTTAGCATACTGTCAGGCCAAAAGTTAGGTGGGCCAAGTCCCACCCTTGAGCCTTGGCACTTAGCATTCTGCTGGTGTTGGAGGCATGTCCAATCAAATATGTGAACTTAGGACCTAGGGGGCTGCTGTCCCTTCAAGGGACAGCAGCGCGCTGTCCTGGCCGATGGGGTCCCGCCCCGGTCTTGTTCTAACGATCGGAAATGTTCATTTTGTAGAGCTCGTCGAGTTGAACAAATATGCAAAAAATTAGTTTGATCGGATATCTTAAGTGCCTGATCGGAACACATATAACTTTCCAATAATGGGTTCTAGTAGATTTGATTCAGTATTTTGGATCCATTCTTTTCATAGTAGATTTGATTCAGTACTTTGGATCCTTTCTTTTCAAGACGAAAAGGTTTCGATGAGGCACTTAATGATATCCGATCGAGCTGATTTTTTACGTACTTGTTCAACTCGACAAGCTCTACGAAATGAACGTTTCCGATCGTTGGAGCGAGATAGGAGCGGGGCCCCATCAGCCGAGACAGCACGCTGTTGTCCCTTCAAGGGACAGCAGCCCCCTCCGGTCCGTGAACTTAGAGCATCCATAGTGGTATAATCAAAATAAAAATGTTGTTAATGTTAACAACATTTGCTCAAAAAAGAGCTTACAGTGGAATAATCAAACTTAGCAACCTCTTAGCAACTCATCAAATTTTGATCATTGGATAATCAAAATTAGCAACTTTTTGCCAATAATCAAATTTAGTTGTTCTCACATTTTCTCATTTAAGTACACCATCATAACACAAAACCTTCTCTCTCTTCCATTTTCAACATATTTCTAAGAAAAATACTTTAAAAAAAAGTTTCTATTTTTTTGCAAAAACTGTTTTTTTTTTCAAAAACTGTTCTTTTAAAAAAAAATTCAAAAACAATTTTTTTATTCAAAAACTGTTTTTTTTTTAACTTTTTCTTGAAAACTTTTTTTTTTGAAATCAAAGTTTTCAAAAAATTATTTTCTCTTTTTCTAATAAACTATTTTTATTAGTTTGAAACCTATTTTTAAAAAATTATTTTCTATGTTCACAATTTTTAGATAAATTGAAATGGTGGTGTGGCAAGTTTTGATCATTCAAATTTGATTGTACCATTGTGGACATCTACATTGCTAACCTTAACAACCCCTTAAATGCATAATCAAAAGATGATGTGGCAACTTTTAATTATAGACTTTTGAATATTCCACTGTGGATGCTCTTATGATCTTATCTTCATACTTAGTGGTCCAAATTTGGACTAGACTTAATTGGGATTAATTGCCCTTAAATATCTTGGGATTCTTCCCTTTTTAAGCCCCAAATAATGAAACTATTTTGTCTTTAATTGGCACAACAATATATAAATTACTGATTAATTGCACATAATTATCTTGGAATTCTTCGCTTTTTAAGCCCAAAATAACGAAACTGTTTTGTCCATAATTGGCACAATAATATATAAATAAATTATTAAAAAGGTCCATTGAAAGTTTTTAAACATGGTTTCAAAAAGTCTCTCAGTTCAAATATGTGAACTCCACTTTATCTTCAGACTTGTGGTCTTCATCATTTTGAACCAAACTTGGGATTTATTGCAAATTATGTTAAGATTCTTCCTTTTTTTTATACCACAATAACGAATTATTCTTTTCTATATATATGCCACACGAATAAATAAATTAAAAAGTTGTTTTCCTTTAAAATAATAAGATTCAAATACAATACGAGAATCGAGATGCAGCTCTAGAAATTAAGCTTGGAATATTAAAATTATAGTTGCAAGAAAAATAAAATTGTCTGCGTCTTATTACGAACAATAACTATTCTTGTTTAATCGGACCAACAATCAATCATTTCAATAGTGAAGTACATCAACTTGGGATTCTGCTGGTGTTGGAGGCATGTCAATTGAAATATGTGAACCCCACCTTATCACCTTATCTTCATACTCGTGGTCCTAATTTGGACTAAACTTAATTGGAATTGATTGCCCATAATTATCTTGGGATTCTTCCCTTTTTAAGCCCAAAATAACGAAATTATTTTGCCTATAATTGGCACAATAGTGTATAAATTACTGATTAATTGCACATAATTATCTTGGGATTCTTCCATTTTTAAGCCCAAAATAACGAAACTATTTTGTGTATAATTGGCACAATAGTATATAAATTACTGATTAATTGCACATAATTATCTTGGGATTCTTCCCTTTTTAAGCCTAAAATTACAAAACTATTTTGTCTATAATTGGCACAACAATATATAAATAAATTACTAAAAAAGTCCATCGAAAGTTTTTAAACATGGTTTCAAAAGGTCTCTCAGTCCAAATATGTGAACCCCACCTTATCTTCAGACTTGTGGTCTTCATCATCTTGGCCCGGACTTGGGATTTATTGCAAATTATGTTAAGATTCTTCCTTTTTTATACCACAATAATGAATTATTCTTTTCTATATCTATGCCACACAAATAAATAAATTAAAAAGCTGTTTTCCTTTGAAATAATAAGATTCAAATACAACACGAGAATCGAGATGCAGCTCTAGAAATTAAGCTTGGAATATTAAAATCATAGTTGCAAGAAAAATAAAATTGTCTGCATCTTATTACGAACACAACAACTATTCTTGTTTAATCGGACCAACAATCAATCATTTCAATAGTGAAGGACATCAAAATAATACTGAAGGGTAGCATCATTGGTGGTGGAATTGAACTGGTATGTTTTCACGGAGACAATTCCTCGTGCTAGTCGAAAAATACCGGTCCCTCCAACAATAGACAATTTACGGTACGGATGAAAAACCGGATTCCGTCCAAAGAGACTAAGAGTGCTATCCTTATACTTCCCACTTGTGAAGACAAAGTTGAAATTCATGTTTAGAGCAAATTCCTCTAGCCCATCCGATAGATAAATCCCCTGGGCCCGGGCCATAACTTTAGAGTTGAGTTTGGGCCCAACTGTCAATGGATCGTCGATCACGACGATTGTCCCGAACGGGGTGGGGGCGGGAGTCTTGCTAGTGAAGTTGGCTCGGGCCACTACAACTGCAGTTGGATTCTTGCCACTCACCTGGTCATGCAAATACAACTTAAACGTCGTTAACTTTTCCTTCCTATGGCCTAAGTTTTGGAACCATTTTGCCACCCCTTCCGGTGATTCAACAATGCAACCCACCGCGGGCATGGCCGTAGCTACGACGATTGAGCAGAGGTATACAATTGTTGCCAGTGCTTCCATCTCTTTCCCTCTCATTTTGTCTGGATGTTAAGAATGGTGTATAAATACACTGGAATTATACTAGCTATTACTCATTGTTTTCCTTTTTTGGGTTGTTACCTCCCTTGTGTTTCATTAATTACATATTTTTTACCTTCATAAGTTTCTGTCCTTCTCAAATACACATTAATCATTTCATTTTCTGTGCGAAAAAAAATCTTCAAAGCAACGCTTATATGTAACGCCCTCTCACATAATATGGACTCCACGTATGTGTATGTTTCACACTATATGAGAGAGGCGTTATAAATACTCGTTACATTAAAAATTTTCTCACGATTTTCTTTCCCTTTATATGTTAAATTCAATTGGGATTTCCGATAAAGCACGCATCACCTCATGCATAAAGTAGAGAGGTAAATCTTAGTAAGAGATTTTCTTTCCAAGTTGGCTGTAGATTCAAAAGTCATTAGGTTTAATCAAATTTCTGACATGGAAATCCTAGGGCATTGAACGTTACTGAATGTTTTCAATTTGGAAAGTTTTGATTGAACGTCAATTTGGTTTGACTAGTACCCCTTAAGGGAAATTTAGTTATAAGGACAGTAAAATAATTTTCATTTAGGGGAAGGATGCTGGCAAAATAGTTTGATCAGTGGAGGTCCTTCAATTTTTTGAGTTTTTTAGCCATAAAGCCAAAACATGTTTAGGCACTTTTATAGGATTTTAGGGTACATTTTCCTATCATAAGGCTTTAGTGATTTAGACACTTTCAAAGGGTACCTTAAGGTTTTAGGTATTTTCATATATACAGTATCCTAGGATTTTAGACACTTTCATATATAGAGTATCCTAGAGTTTTAGGCACTTTCATATATAGGATACCTTAAAACTTTAGGCACTTTCATAGGCACATCTGTCCTTATGTTTGATTGCAAAATATGCTTGTCCTTGAGCTCAAAAAATGTTAATATGAGGGACTTTTAGCCAAGTCTCCCGCAATTAATTAATCATAGATTTTGAATCGTAATAGAAGCAGATAAAATTGTTTAGTATGACTGTACAACAAAAACTAGAACTCTCTATTGCAAAAAATGTTTAGAATCTAAAATCTGATTCAATCCAAAAGCACCCCATTTCCAGTTTTAAAAAGGATAAAATACAAAAAATATAAAAAAAAAAAACAGCCATGCATAGAACTAACCCCAACACCTCTACAGATAACCCCAAATTGAAAACCCTCCACCACAACTAGGTGACCAACTGCCTCGAAAGCACCCAAATTTCTCTTGAAATCAGAAAATAAGCCCCAAGAAAAATAAGACCGGGGTAATTAGTCTAATGGTTGTATTACTGTACTCCAGTAAAGTGAGGTTGTGAGTTCAATCCAAAAAGCCAGCTTTTGGATTTTATCTTGGATATTTTTAAAATATTTGGGTAAAAGTCATAATTTTTTACTTTTTCAATTCGTCTCGAAACCACAAAAGTTATGCATAAAACTAACAAATGCGAAAAAAAATTTGAATAAGGACAAAATAAGAAAAGGTAAAAAATCTCAGCGGGACCCAACCTACGTTTATGCAAAACTTGCAGTCACAGGGACGGAGTCAAAAATTTTATCACGTAGGGACGACCGTGCATGCGAGGAAAAAATATAAATACACATGAATAATCAAGTAAATTCATTAAAACTCAAAATAACTTAAATACATAAATCAGTTTAACTAATGAGATCGATATTGAAGTATGTGTCATGTTTTTCTTTATTGTTCATGTTATTTTTTTTATTCATCACAATTGGACGAATTCGATACACGGGCTTTCATGTTACTTGATTTCACCATTCAAAAAACAAAGAATTAGTAGAAATCTAGAATAACAATTGGGGAAAGACATACCTACAACTTAAATTTCCCCAAAATCACTTAGGATTTCTAAAATCTCTTCTCATCCGTCACTATTTTCTCACAATTACATTTGTAGTCTTAACAATTGGGGATGTTTGTTCCAAGAAGGAGCGATGAGATTTGGTGTGCCATTGAGAGTTTAGGGTAAAAAGAAATAAAACTGTAAAACACTAAACCCATCTAACGAAAGGTAGAAGTTTATTACTTGAATACTCACTATATTAATCCTATAGTTTTATTTTTGTTATATTTTAGCATTTGGTTTTTAGTAATTAATGTTGGTATCCTCGTACTTTAAAGGTTACTATTATATTTTTTTTTCAAAATTTTACAGAAGGACGAGCCTATATACTTTTATAGGAATTTTTTTTGCATATAATAGTAGTGTTTCTTTTTTTTTTTCTTGTAGGAACAACCGCCTCTAGTGGTTCCTCCCGGGCTCCATCTCTGTGCAGTCACCCATTGGACCTAGTGGTCACGGATTAACCCATCCGTCATTCCCGTCCGACAGTCATCCTCGAAGGCACCATGGGTTTACGTTGACATGTGAGTGAATCAATTAATCACAGTTGGAGTATATATTGAGATTTGTTTCGCATCGCTTAAATATCTCCTCCAATATTAATATATGAGAGCTTGAGCGGCCTCTGTACTCTTTATTAATTGGTTTAGAGTTGGATGCTTTAAAATGGTATCTGTAACGCCCCCACTTTTCGGAAGCAATATAAAATAAAATTTTAAGAAAATTTGCTAAATAAATATAATTTTTTTAAAATAAAGCTTAGCTATTACAGTCACAAGATAAATTTACTGATTTAAAATACATTAATTTCAGAGCTGACTCTAGACTTGATACAAATTCGAAGCACACTCGATCTTCGTTCTTGATATTCTTTCCGTGTTGAACTGCAACATCTTTGAATCCTCTCCATTGAATCCTGCGCCCACTAGCAAATTGATCGCCGAAGCAAACGATTTGCCAGGATACAGACGTATCCGTGAGTGATAAATCACCCAGTAAAATAATCCAACCCAACCACCCCTCTTACTTTACAATTAGCAGGTAACAAGATAATATTGAATCGAAGAAGCCAAACAAATATTGTTCACATAAACCAGTTCATTACTATTCATAACTTAATGTGAAATCTAAGATCTCTCCGCGAGATCTTTCCTCCCCAACCGCTAGCTATGCCGTGTCCCATGAGCTCACTTTCTTTGGTTGTCGCGGATTGCACTTCAGTTATGTATCTAGCGTGTATCCCTCTCATTACAACAAAAGAAAGCTTATCATGCCCGAATCATAACTAGGGTTCGCTTATCTTATATACCACTTCATAATCATCACTGGGCTTACTTTGCCAGTATCAATACATCATTGGGCTTACTTTGCCAATCATCATTCATCAATCAACACTGGGCTTACTTTGCCAGTTTTAAATCATCACATCCAACTCATCACATCTCAAAATCACGCCTGCAGGCAATCTAGAAATAAAAACTTTTCACTTCATCCATTACTTAGCACCGTCTAAGTGAATTCTATTCGCATACCACCCCATGTCTCTAGGGTCCAATCTAGCATTCAAATCAAGTATCGATGCAATATATAACAAATCGATAATAATAATTAAAACAATTAATAAACAATACAATCACGCAACACAATTAATAAACAATGCAATCACGCAACTTATTACGAACGGGCCGTTGCCCTTAATCTTGTATGGTCACAATGTCAATAATCAAGTAAGAGTGTTAAAATAATTTAAAAGGAAAATTTTATGGGCTCTTATAAATTAATTCTAAGATAATAGATTAATTAAAAATTAATTTAAATACATTAATTAGATAAAATATTGAAATAATTATCATGACTTAAATAAGAGTCCTATAGGTCCTACGCAACCAGTGGAGTGTCAAAAGTTGGGTTCAGAGAGTCGCGGGATTAAATTAAATAAAGACGTTTAAATAAAGAGACCGAAAGTGAAGTAAATAGATAATAATTAATTTATAACTTAAAATATGTTACTGTTGACAAGATTTCATCTTCAGAATATAGAGAGTCTAAATAAAATTATTCGGGCATTTATAATAAGGTTATAAGGTCGTAAAGAATTTTTTGATCGGAAACGCTATAAAAATAACAATAAATAGTAAAGTAAATAAAAAAAATATTAATTTAACAAGATATCATCTTTGAGATGCAAGAAGTCTAGAAAAAATTAGTTTGAGTACTGAAAAGTTGTTTGGAAGGTCGTAAAGATTTTTCGTTTGTAAACTTTGATAGGTAACTAATAAATAATTTAATAAATAGATAATTAAATAAAAAAAATGATCTTAACAAGTTATGATCTTTTAGGTGCGAAAAGTCTAGGAAAAATAGTCCGGACGTCAAAAACGAGGTTTGGAAGGTCACAAAGTTGTTTCGAAACATTTAAAACCAACTCAATTTACCAGATAAATTAAACTGATATAATTAATACGTTTTATACTAAGATTATATTATATTGTAAAATAATATCAGATCAGTAGTTATTCATAATATTAATATCAGAAGGATTGTAAAATAAATATCAGAAGGGTGATCTTCTACGTAAATAATTACAATTAAAATGTCAGGCTCTAAAATAATATCAAATTGGTGAAAATGGCAGAACACGCGCAGTGAACTATAATTTTTTTCGTTCGGGACATAGAATTACGCATATAAACACTTAATATACTTAGAGAATGGGTTGGATAGGATTATTCTACCTTTAATCGGATCGAATTTATTTAAAAACGAATCTTGAATTTTTGAGAAGAAGACTTCGGATTTTTTTTTGATTGGGAGACTTTGAAACCGAATTGGACGACGTTTGGTGATGCTAGGATTCGTAGGAAGAGATTGGAATGGTCGGATTGAGTTTCGGTTGAGTCTTGATACGAAACCCACTTTTTATCTCTCTTTCTTTCTCTCTCTAAAATTCCATGGATTGAAACTTGATTTTTCTGTGGTTTTTCTCTCTCTTTTATGGACTGGTGCGGCGTGCAAAATATTGTGTTATTTTCGTGGTCAATGGGGGTGGGGTATTTATAGGAGAATTTTGGTGGAAGAAGATAATAGTGAATTTAATGGGGTTGGGTTCATGGGATTTGGAATGGACGAATTTGGCTTGGTTTTAGGGTTAGGGAGGAAGTAGAGACTGAGTAGGAGACGGAGAGACGGAAGGAGTGTGCATGTAAATAAAAAAAAATAAAACTAAGATAATTAAGATAATTATATTTGTATAAATCTATTAAGGAAAAGAATTATAATTATATTTGTATATATCTATTAAAGAAAATAATTAATCAATAACACTTTTTAAATAATTAATCGATTACTATAAATTATTTGATTAAAAATAATTTCTTTATCGAAAAAAAATAGGGCAAAAATCCGGGTCGTTACAGTATCAGAGCCAAAGTTTTAGGAAAAAATTTGTGCCCATTGTTTGTGTCATAAGTTCTCCCTTGTTTGTTGTGATTAAAGTGTTATGAATCCTTTATTTACCTATCCACGTGCGAGTTAGGGGTTGCACATGCGGATAAGGGTATAAACGAACCGAGCTGAACCAAACCGAGCTTCGGCGAGCTCGAGCCTTAACGAAATGAGCCTTTAACGAGCTGAGCTTAGTTATTTACTAAACGAGTCTCTTTAATCGAGTCGAGCCTCTCTTAAAGAGCCTAGCTTTTGTCGAACGAGCAAAGCTTGTTTAGTAAACGAGCCGAACCAAGCCGAGTTCACGAGCTGCTCGGTTCGTTTACAGCCCTACGTGCGGGGGAGTTTTGGGATTTGTCCCACATCGGTTAATTATCTCCTCCAAAATTAGTATATAAGTTTAGACGACCTCTTCACTCTTTGCCAATTAATTTGAAGTTGGATACTTTAACACAACATATGTGTGTGTGTGTGTTTTTTCGAACTCGAATTGGTGAGTTCGTGTACGAGAATGTACGAACCGATGGTTGAATAGGAATTTGAATGAAAATTTAACACAGGTTCAAACAGATTGAAAATTTGAACACTTTATTTTTTCACCATAATTTTTAATACTCCTTCCGTCCCTTTTTAAGTGTCTTGCTTCGTAATTTCAACTTATTAAAAAGACATCATCATTATACCTTTCACATCAACTTTTTCCTCCACTTTCCCTACTTACCAATCATCGTTACACTTTTACTCACTTATTTTTTAAAATGGAATCTACTTTTAGGGACAAAATAGACAATTCACCAACTTTTACCCACTAACTTTACAAAATGGACACTTATTAAGGGACAGCCCAAAATGGAATATCGGATTACAAATAAGGGATGGAGGGAGTATCTAAACAGCCTAAAAAAATCAAGTGTTTTAATTTTCAACCTGTTTGAACCAGTACGAAAATCTTGATTTTTTGATCATTTTATTCTAAAGGTCATAATTAATTTTTTGATATATAAACAGCCTAAAAATATATAAGATTGATTTTTCTCTTCCATGATTCTTTTAGGGTTCTCATTGAAAGTCTTAAAATCAAAAAATTAATTATGGCCCTTTATGATAAAATAATCAGAAAATTAAGATCTTCACATTGGTTCAAACGGGTTGAAAATTGAAACACTTGATTTTTTTAGGTTATTTATATATTAAATAATATGGTAAAAAAATTAATTGTTCAAATTTTCAATCTGTTTAAACCTGTGTAAAGATCTTAATTTTTTGATCATTTTATCCTAAAAAGCCATAATTGTTTTTTTGACTCAAACTTTCAATGAGAACCTTAAGAGAACCATGGAAGAAAAAAAATCAATATTTCCAAATTCTAACCAAACAACGCCGTTTTGAGGGAGAGAGGGGGTGAAATACCAAGTTTGCCCTTGGTTTTGACGGAGGGAATGAACGGCATTAGCTGCAGGAACCATTTAAAGAAAAAATTGATACTTTAGGGATGCAATGTTAGCAATTGAAATATTAGGGACTAAAATGGCATGACGAAAATACTTTGGGGACCAAAAAAGTCAAAAGTTGAACCATGTGTGGGGTTTTCGAACTCGGATTGGTCAGTTTTGTATGCGAGAATGTGCGAACCAATTAATGGTTGCTGACTGTTTACACCATATATATATTCACCGCCTGTCGATGATCGCCTGCTTAGCCTCCGAACCTCACTTTCGAATAAGGTTGAAACACCCCAAGCGTAGGGCTAGGTCGTCGATAGCATAATATCCGGAAGTCCGGGATCGTACCCACAGAGAATCGAAATATAGCTAGTTCGGATTGTAGATTTATATGGTAGAGTGCGGCGTTCAAGACGGCCAACTTGATTTTGCTTTAAAAGTAAAAACTAAGGAAAAGATTAGAAATGAGCTTAATTAACTTAAAAGAGGCAAGTCTAGGGATCGTCCATCCCTTGACAAAGACCGCTACCGGTTCTCGATTATAACTCAAGCGAGAGTCACGGCCGCGTGTTCACGCCCGAAAAATTTAAATTTAATGACTACGTTTATCAAAAGATGTGATTAAACGGAACTAAACAAACCTATTTTTGCTAATGTATCTAATACGTAGGAGGCCACGAGCCATCGGTACGTCGCTTGCTAAGACTGCTTGACTAAACTTCATACCAAGGAGTTAACACCCCTCGCTTAGACCAAAATGGCTAGGTTAATTTAATTCCGAAAATCATAATTTTAAACCCGAAGTTTCGAGAACCAAATAACCACCTAGATCTTTAGGATAGATTAGCCCAAGATTTAGCCAAAAGACTACTCACACATAGCTAAAAGACTAGACATGATAAGAAAATGGAGCGAAAGATTTAATCGAAAAAAACGAAAATAAACTTGATTTATGCAAAGATCCGAAGCGTAGCTACAGCATTAATAAACGAGAAATTAATATAAGACAAATACTTACTTGAGTTCTTGAAAAAATTAACACAAAAGCTTGAAGAACAACAATGGAGTTCTCTAGGAAAAAAGAAAAACTTAGGCCTAAATCTAACTAAAATGGCCATCCCTTCCATATATGGCATACAAGCCTATTTATAGGGCCCTAAAGTTAAGTTACAAAGGACTAAAAAGTCCCCAAAATATCCCAAAAACATTCCATAAGTGGAAACTTTCCATAAATGGAAGGTTGAAAAAGTAGCAAAAACGTGGATATTTTCTACAAGATGAACCGGTACTGGGAGCCAGTACCGGTACAAGGCCTTCAATAATGCTGAAAAACACCAACTCTGGACAGCATGAACCGGTATTGGGCAATCCCCAGTACCGGTACAAGATTGACAGATTTTTTGGGCAACTTCGCAGGCTCGTTCTGGACACTCCTGAACTCGGATTTGGATGTTCTTTGAACCGTTGGAAAGCTCGTCGAGTCTACTTTCTAACCCAAGTGGTTTGGATCAAAAATAGTTTGTACATCAAAAGTTATGATAATTCTACCCTCAGCACGTCGGAAGATGAGTAGCTTTAATAAAATCCTCACTTCTTCTTCAATTCCCTTGACTTTTGGGCGACCCGAGTAACCTCCAAACCATCTTTCGAGCACCACAATGGAGTGGCACATAGCCTTCAGTACTTGGGTGCACCTAGAGCATTCCTTGACGATCAAACGCACCTTATTTATACAAATTGCCTGAAATACACAAAAACACACCTTACGTGCAATATCGCATAAAAACGACAACATATACGTATAAACACAACATACTAGAGAACTTAAGCACCAAGAATATGCATTATTGGGTGCTTATCATCTCCGAAATGTGGTAATTATGAGAATGTTTCCTATTTTATTATTTCGTATTAATAATATAACTAGTTTGTATTTGTTTGTATTTTAATAAAATACAGGACACTTGCTTGTTTCTACACATTTGGAAGTTGAAGAGAAGTTATTTGGACAAGTGACATGCTCCTACACACTTCATAGTTTGTGGGAAGTTATTTGGTCGCTTGGAAGATAATTAGAAGAATGAAGAGTAATGAGAAGTTAAGAAATTATTTCCTGCACATTTTATTTTTCTATAAATAGCCTATTTTGGCTTCATTGTAATCTCTCTAACAAATCAATGTCTTAACTTTGTTCTTAATTTTTGTGTTACCAGCCTACTTCTGGGTTATAATTAGGAGAAGGAGTAGGATTAACTTAATTTTCTTAGTTTCAATCAAGATCCATCCTTTTTTATTGTAATTCTACATTGGAAAAATAACAAAGTCCATTTGTTATTTTTCTTCCGCTCCACCTCACTTCACTAAACCATCAATCCACTCAGCCCAATTGATGGGTCGATTTCGTTCTTGAAAATTGGTGGGTGACGGTTTTCTTTTACGAGTCAATTCATCAATAATCTTGCATTTGACTCGACTGTCATTTCTCTCCGGTGAAGTCCTAAAATATGGCGTAGAACCACGAATCCGTCTTGTAGAGACACAGCCGCATTCGCCCTTATTTTTGTTGTTGACATTGTTTCCCCGAAACCTCTGTCGATTTCGATCGAGGGAAAATTGGTAAACACTGACAATGATCCATTTTACCAAAGTTTATCTTATCTGCTGGAGCTATTCATTCTTCTACTCTCATCATCTACCGCATGCTTCCAACTCGATCGTCAAAGTCTCTAAATTAACAAATTAAACATGATAGTATATGGGTGCATGCATTGTATAGGGAGCAGTTTGGCGGTGGGCAAAGTTACTTTCAGTTTTGTGGAGTAAATTGTTTCAGAGGACTTATCAGGAAGGAAAAATCTTTTTAACGGAACTTTCGTAAGTGAATCGCGTGCGTCCGTTCTGGTTTTGGACGTATGGTTTGGATTTAAATGTAACTTTTTCGGAGAAATGGACAATCCAAGTCGCGCGCCGTCCAAAGCCGAAACGGACGGCCTAGATCGCATGCCCCGTGAATAAGACAATCTCATCAAGAAACAAAATATAAAGATTGTTTAAGAGGAGCTTGTCTTTTTAGTGTGTGTGGGGCCCATTGACCCATCCCCTTGCCTGTCCTTTTTTTCTGGTGTGTTTACAATGAAATTACTTGCCAAACAACTTGCACCTTGAAAAGAATTGTTGAGATCTAAACATTAAATTCCAGGTACAAACCTAACATTCAACAAAAGAACATAATAGTGAGAAATGCTACTATGCACATTTCTATTTGGATGGTTACACTATGCATGCACCTTCTTGGATCACTTTGAATTTATGACATGTAGTATATATCGATTCATGACTCTTGGAGAAAGTCACATCGACATGTTGCGAAGTGTCATACAAAAGTTATGACTTTTATGCAAATATTATGAATTGAAGGCGATTCAAAGGGGATTTGAGGAGGGAAATGGCTGCTTACGGCAATCGAACCCTACCCATATGCATGAGAGTATAAGGGAGATATCTACTTTTACATTGTTTGAGAGTGAAATAAGTGCTCATTTAATATAATTTTGAAACGTCTCCATTCATTGCCAACTAATTTTGAATTTGATATACAGTTTCCACGAACATTGAATAGAAAAAGACTCACCAACCATTTCTGTAATAATTACTAGTAAAAGTGAAATTTAACAGACTTTGTTGGAAAACCTTAAACTTGAATTCAGTACTAGCGACTTGTCGCAGAGACTCACCAGCCATTTTGGTAGGAGTAATTGCTACAAGTTCTTTCACTGCCCTCCTCCTAATTCATCAAAGCAAATGTGCGGGCACATGCAACAACTCTGGCACTTGGGCAACTGTTTATCGTACGTGTCGAACTAATTTGTAGTCCACAAAAATTAAATTGTATATTAATCAGCAGTAATTCTGAACACGACTTGTTAACATGATACAAAATTAGAGGGTTTAATTGGATTTGGTGTCTTTCTTGTACTTATCGCATCCAACACTTTGTTTGGCTTGCTGCCCTTGACCGCCTCTTGACCCCGGAGTAACTTGTTTCTCCGCCACATCACCACCTCTCCTTTCTGTGAATGATGCCCTTCCTCTTTGGAGTCATTGTGTCATGTTCGATCTCCGCGATTGCCATCGGGCCTTAATTATTTGGAGCGCCCTGATAGGTGCGTAAATATGCCTATATATTTGCGCTCTTTAACTTAGGTTTGTTATGTTTGTTTAGTATGTTAATTGGGGTTTGATACTTGTTTGTTTATGTTTCAGAACTCATGGAGCCAATGAATAGTATCTGGAGCTAAAGTGTCAAGTTTAATTTTATTTTGTGTCAAGCAAAGCCGTCGCCGATGAAATAAATCAAAAGATAGATAAAATAAAATGAGAAGCATTAGATCAAATTCCTGATAGTTTTTACACGTGGGTGTGACTGGAAATTACCACGGGCTATATATTTGTATTAATAAAAAAATTAACAATGAAGTTTAGTGAAGTGGGCCCGTTAATTGTTGTTTGGGAAAAAATCTCGGCTGATTCAACCGGAGTGATCCACTATATAAACGGAAATGAATGTGTTAGAGGCACATCACCCCCAATCACGCCTCAACTACACCCTTTTACATAAAGATGGGTCCTACTGAAACGGAATCCGCCGGTATATAAGAGGGTGTGATCGAGGTGTGGTTGGGGGTGATATGCCCCTAACACTACTCGGAAAAAAAATGGGGTTCAAGGGAGCACTTTTTGCGGATAAAAAAAAAAAAAAAAAAAAAAAAAAAAAAAAAGGGAGCACTTTTTCGACCGCACAACAGACAAAAATAGAGGCAGCCATCAGGAGCTTTGACGCACGCAAAACAAGGGGCTGACGCACAAACAAGGGGCTGCCATCATGAGTATTTTGCCACACATTATTGAGCGGGTTTTTGACTTCCCTTTTTTTTTTTTTTTTAGATTTGTTTTTTCCTTTCAATTACTCGCATTTCGGTTATTCGTTTTAATTTCTGTTCTTAATAAAAGTTATATGCTGGGATTTTTAATTAGTTGATATTTATTGTTTATTTTTCATCTTGCTAATAGAAGCATGATTCAACTAGGGTTTCTTCTGTTTGTCGTTTGGTAATGAGTGAGTAGTCGTTTAGGTAGGGTAGCGGGGTGATTAGCATGCTGTGACCAGTTCGGACACTGTTTCTATTTTCAAACAATAATAAAAAAGCAATTTTAGATTAATAAAGTACGTCCGTTAGACGAACACGGGTATTGTCGGAGCTCATGTGAACTGGGGAATGGGGGTCTAAAACTCATTTTCCACTGCGCATGGGTAAACGGCGACCCTAAAAGTTCGCATATTTTGGGGTAGCTTTTTCTATCTAAAGTCAAACGTTTTTAAGAACACTGAATGGAGTAGGCAATTTCATTGCGAGTGCTATGAACCCTACGACTGTACCTCTTTTTTAATTATTTGAAAAACTAAACAATTTTCTTATTTTAGTTAATCTCAACATCAAACGACAAGGGTTGGCTACCTAAGAGCCAGTTTAATCAGTAAAATCCAAAATCCGAGTTTTTAGTAAGCACATATCACTGTCTCTATGGATTCGACTCCGGTCTTACCGGATGTTATGCTACATTAGTCTCAGCCCTACGCGTGGGACAACCCGTTATTTTAGGTCTAGAAAATCGTCAAGCAGCCCTCTCTTTCCCCTTGTCGGTACAGCATGAAAATCCATTTGACTGGATCCGAGATAACTCCAAGATTGGAACCTTGCGCGACCTTGGAAAGCTCGGGTGTCCCTTGGATTATTATCTCTCTCTTTGCTATTTGGCATATTAGGTTGGACATGAACCAACCGCTCTTTGAGCACAGTCCCAATCTAAACTCCAACTCGAGTAGCACCGGACCATTAATTGAGAATTGCAACCAACATTATGTGCAAATCCGTGGAATGGTTCTTTATTGTATTGTACAACAAAAAAGAATCTCTTCTAGGCCGGATATGATGGTGGGTTGGTTCTTGCAAGGGATGAGAATATTTAAAGATTGGAAATTGAAGTTGATGCCATAACTGTTCCACAGCTGAATTCGGATACGACGACGGAAAATGACCCTCAAGGTTTCTATGAAGCATATTTATCACGAGGCTATTCGGTGATGCAGGACTTTGAGGAGGATTCTATGAAGCATATTTATCGCGAGGCTAATCGGTGTGTGGATGCGTTGGCAAATGATACATCGATTCGGTGGTGGGAGATCTATATATCTACCCATTTGTCCCTACTTCCTAGTTGTATTTACTACTTGTTTCCTTTATGTGGATTCGATTGGAGTTGTACATACCCTATAAATGTAAATGGTTAGTTATGCTTTTTTGTTACGGCCTAGAAATTTTATTTATCTCGTTAATTATTTTGGCTGTTTATTAATTGGGAGTTTTATGTGTGGGTACTAATTAGTAATTTTCTTTTCCACGTAATATAGTTACTATGTGCATTATTAAAGTTTGAGGGCATAAGTATAAATATTAATTATGGAAGTTAGTCTATCAGTTGGATACGTAAGTTAACTAGTTAGCTACAAATTAGAGATATTACGTTAGTAGGTAGTTTTTTTTTATTTTATAAAGTTACTTGTTAGGGGATATTTTAGCGGAGTAGGGTTTTTATTTAAAAAAAACGTCTGAGATAAGAAGTTTGAGAGAACTTTGTGTGTAAAAGGCAGAAGCCGCAGAGAGTTTTGAGTTCAGCTGATTGGTGGTCAAGCGGATAAGTGGGTTTTGTCCCCTTAATTCTGCTTCCCTTTTTTATTCTTCTGTTGTACTTGGATCATGGAGTTGGAGGTTATTTGGGTGGGATTTGTGTAAGTGGATATTGTTCTTGGAAATCAAAGAACTCGTTGGGGTTGCCGTGGGTGGATTTTTGGAGGCTGCTGTTGGCTTAGGAAACTAGGTTGGGGTAATTTAAAAGCAGTCGTGTTCCTAGCTTGTGTTGTCGGTATTATATTTAAATTAGTTTGTTACTCGTATGCTCTATCTTTGTGTACAGGATAGTCTCATTTTGCGTTGTTCGATCGTACTATTTTTGGACCTAGGTAAGTGGTTAAACATGTTAACGTATTTTTGAACTTCCTCACGTGCCTTAAATTATTGTTTAGAAGATTTTATGATTGGAATTGGAAACCTGTAATTGTTTATTTGGTTATTTAAATCGGCATGCGGTAAAACATTTGGTGAAATCTTTTTATTGTTTGAATAAATCTTTTTGGTGAAAACATTGTGGATATTGTTGGGAACATAATTTGGAAAGTTCAGGGAAATTAATCTTCGGTGTACGGGTGACTCTGGCCATTAAAGAAGAGACTGGATTAGGCCGGTGACTCTAATACTCAACGGCTTTCTTTTGCCGGATCGTTCTTCGGGAAAAGTTCCACGGGCTGCCTACTCGTGGTGACTCTAAGATACGATATTGAATCCAATTATGAGACATTTATTCACTGGCATTTGGTTCTATCGATAATGATTGTAGTTCCCTATTATTGTTGGAGATTGGTTTGTGATCATCATTGAGACTTATTGGTAAATGATTTATGGCTTTATTTGTTGGTTTGATGCACACCTTCGTATGCCAAAATATGTTAACATGATAATCTATTTTTACTGTATTATTATACATGCTTTACTATTCACTGAGCTCGTCAGCTGACAGATTTATTCCAACTTCTTTTTCAAGCAAGTTGGGAAGTTAGGCAAGGACTCTGGCGGCATCTCGGGAATTTCGTTTGTTGACCTCCTTAGGGTGTCTCATCCTAGCGTAGTGTTTTATTTCATTGCTTCCGCGTTAAAACATTTTGTCAGACATCTGGATTCTTTTATTACATACTATTGGATCGCTGGATTTTATTTGGTTCATAGGATGTTTGTGCCCCATTCTTTTTATGGAATTTATTGGTTGAGGATGTTCTGAATAAATAAAAAATGGTTGACTGATTAGTGGATCCTTGCTTGGGAGTTTTTATAAAATTTCTTTTTAGGTTGCGTGTTCTACGAGCTTTGGTCTCGTGGTTCATGGCCGGTCACTTCTCATTTTGGAGTGTGACATTTTTTATAAATGAATTGTATGTTACCAAAAAAAAAAAAATGTTAGATGGTTTCAATAAACTATTTTTTGACACGACTCGACAACACAAGATGTGTGGGCACATAATTCTGACACTAATTGGCAGTTATTTATTATGTAACTTTGTAGTCCACAAAATTAAACATTATTGCAATTATTTAATACAGACAATGTATATGGGTGCCTGGGCGAGCTCCTTCGAGCCGAGCTGTAGCTCGTGCTCGGCTCGCATTTGAAATGAGCTAAACAAAATAGCTCGAGCTCATTTGCTTACCTATCGACTCGAGTTCGAAAATAGTTCTTTTTATCTGAGCTTCGAGCTTGTCGCAAATAACTCCGATCTTTTGCAACCCTACTCATCGCCTGATTACATCATACCGACTTACCGAGTGTTCTTCGATCTTTCACCATACCCATTGAACATTTGACTTTCTGATGGCAAGGGAATCGAAACAGCTATATATGTGCCATACATTTATAAAGAGCCCAATTATGAGTACATCAGCGGTCATTATTGTACATCAGATTGTATGAAATTCTCTTTTGTGGGGCTCACACTAATAATTGGAGTCGTTCAATTTATTTAAAAAATTATTTTAATATTGGTCCTACTAAAACGTCAGCTCATTTGGATATCGAAAATGTGTGATCAATTCGTCAAAAAATTTTCCCTAGTAAAACACTAGTTTGGGTTGTGAGTTTGTTGTCTGATTATAGTTTGAGTAGGTTTCCTCTACGGTGTGGTGCCCTTTGGGTCTGGTTTGATTTTCTCTACAGTTTGGATTTCTTAATAGGTCTGGGTTTAATTTACCACCTCTAATTGAAGGTGCTTGGTATAGTTAGGTTAGGGAGTTTTATTTATGATGGTTTTGTTTTGGTTGGCGTCTTGTCTTCCGGTTTTGGATCTTGGGTGGCGATTGTCACTGTGCCTTTGGTCCATTTAATATTTGTAACATTGTTTAAAGATTAATAAATTCTTTAGAAAAAAACTAATAAGAGAGCATAGCGCAGACAATGCATGTGGTATGAGTCTCAAATTTGTTTTTAACCCATTTGGGGTTGGGACCCTACTTTTGCCGAAGTGAGATTTGGATTGATACCTACTTTTCCGATTTTGATTTTTAGGTGATAGGTTAATTGGAGTCACAAACGTGTTCTCGATAATGCATTTTTAGTTTTTGACTTTAGTGAACAAAAGCCAGAAATTTTGTTCAGAAACAGAGGGAGACGAACTTTTTGATTTATTCCTTATTAAGTATCCAAACATTGATCATATTTTATACCCATCTGTCCCTTATTTAGAGTCTAATATTCTATTTTGAGTTATTCCTTATTAAGTATCCATTTTGTAAAGTTAGTAGGCAAAAATTAGTGCATTGTCTATTTTGTTCCTAAAAGTAGATTTTATTTTGATCCTAAAAGTAGATTTTATTTTGAAAAGTTAGTGAATAAAAGTGTAATGATGATCGATAAATAGGGAAAGTGAATATTCGTGAATAAGCCAACCTCGCCCTAAATATGACGGGGCCTGCAGTACCGTCCAACAATCTTTAACCCATATGAAAAAGGCTTTTGCTAGAAACTGCCCAGTGGGTATCCACAAGAAGACAAAAGTAATGCACTTTTTTCCATCTCTTCAAATCAAATCATCTGTCAAAGAGTTTCTCCTTTCATCTCAGTTATTCCAATTATTCAGTGCGTGTCTCTACACTTTTTTAATGACCATATTACCCTTCTTCTTTTAGCTTTTTCTTTGGTTTTCTTTTCATCATGCAGCTTTTCACTGTTTTTTTTAATCAACGCTTTTCACTGTTTCTGGTTTCCCTTTTTCATTAAGGATGGTTTTTTAAAAAAAAAAAAAAAACAGAAGTTACATTAAGAACTAGTACACAAATGGTACCAAAATATTCCCTCAATTTTCTAAACATAAAAGTTCACTTTCACTTGTTATTAGACCCGTTCCAAAAAACTTCTTAAAAAATAAGAAGCTTATTTAATATTTTCAAATTCAAAAATAATGTAAATAAAAAACATATTTTTGATTTTTTTTGCACCATGTAAAAGATCTTGATAAGATCTATCAAACAAGATCCATATTGCTAGAAAAATTATTTGCATAAATACATAATTTTTGAGTTTGAAATTGACTTCTTAAAAAATAAGTACTATTTATTTTCGTAAACTCATGATTTTTATCTTGTTTATATTTTTCAATTTACTCTATAATTTTTTTTCTGGTAATGTTTGCAACAATGATGGCCCTGGCGGCGATGTAATTGGTCGTGATGGCTTAGTTCCGGTAATTATGGCGGAGTCTATGAAGATTGGAGAGTGAGATCCCGTTCCAGAACACCTTCTTAAAAAATAGTAAATATTTATTTCATGTTTTCAAACTAAAAAATAATGTAAATAAAAAATAATTTTTGAATTTTTTTAACATCATATAAAAGATCTCGATGAGATCTTTCAAATAAAGATTTTTCAAATAAGATCCATATTTCATATTTTTAGATTTTAGTAAATCTATTATTTTTTTTAGTGTAAAATTATTTTCTTAAAAAAATAAGGACTTATTTTCCGTTTTGAAAGACTGGAACGGGACGTGAGAGAGAGGCCGAGAGAGATTGCCCCTCGTAATTTTGCTCCTGTTGATTAGTGGTCCAGTGGAGTACTAAAATTTAGAAAAACTTTTAGGGCTACTTTCGTAATTTACTCTTCTCATTTATCATTTCGGCAGACCCTTAAGTGTGTACAAGCATGCAGGTACTGAGCCAAGCCAGAATCTGCACATTCACGCACGCGTGACCCCACTCCTGACAACCCATGAGGTTGTCTCCAGCATTTGCCTATGAAAAAAGCTTGCACGTACAATAATTGTTCACATGCATGAATCACATGCAAACATAGAAAGGTCGTTTCCCGACATCCTTTGCCATGCGCCGGGAAGGTTCACTAGGATGGGCTAACCAATGAGTTATGCGCCTTAGAGCAAGTACATCAAATTAGGCAAAATTTGAGCCAAAATTACAAGTCAACAGTGTACATTTTTCCTTTTTGCCCTCCACATCACTTTCAATACTACACCAATACTATCTATTTTACCTATTCTTTATTACAATATTAATTTTTTTCATTATGTTTTCCTTTTTATTTTTATTTTTTTTCTTCTTCCCCGTCCAAACAACACATTAGAGTACCAGAGCGACGTTGGTATGCCGCCGCCGCCGAGATCAAACGTGGATGGTTACCTGTTGTGAATAAGAGAAAAACAAACTGTCGTCTCCTTGATTTTGATGGAAATTAAACCGTTTCCTTGATCTTGATTTTGATGGTTACCTCTTGGGATGGAGAAAGCCATTCCCAAACCGTTTCCTCTTGAACTTATTTTTGGGTTTTCAGAGCTTGAGGGGCAGAAAACTCGTGGGTTTGTGTGTTCTTGTTAAATGAAGGGATGCACTTACCCTTTGATTTTGATGGAATGTTTCATCAGGGGAACATCAATTGACCGGCCATCCTCACGGAGGCCAGCGACCGAATCGTCTTCAAAGAGCAAACCGATGCCACTAGCATTGAGCCCTTTGAAAAACTCTGGTTTGGGGGAGAGGGCTCACTATTGTAAGAGAGAGAGAGAAAATAATATTATATGTGTAGATGGTGAACAGTTCTTCGGTAAATTCTTAGGTAAGTTTACTGAAGAACTGTAGCCGAATTTAGTCTAGCTAACGTCAAAAGAGGCTTTTGCTAGCCTGCTGCAGTGTACATTTTGGGATTTTGCCTAGGTAAAATACCAAAAATGCTATTTTTCCTGTTTTGGTGTACTTGCTCTTAGCCAGAATTACAGAGTCAAAGATGTGGGATGGGGCACTCCTATTTAAACCCAAGTTTGTAAGCACAAAAAAAACCCACAACACTACTGACTATATGTACATTAGCTCCTCTTTCTGGGACTTGGACCAATGAAAGATTGCCATGTATCCGAGGTTGAAGAAACTCCTCCTATCGGGACAGGAGGAAATCCACATTCGTTTGGGTTGAATATAAAATTTCCACGTACATCAAATAGAAAAAGACTCACCAACCATTTCTGTACTAATTACTACTACTAGTAAAAGTGAATATTTAACACGGACTTTGTGAGAAAACCTTAAATTTGAATTTAGTAGTACTTGTGACTTGTAGAGACTCACCAGACATTTTGGTAGGAGTGATACAACACCTCTGGGACTTGGCAACTGTTTATTGTACGTGTCGAACTAATTTGAAGTCCACAAAATTAAACTGTTTTATTACTAATTTTTAATACAGACAATCTATAATAATAGGCGGTCACAAAGTTTGAGGGTTTGGATAAATCACTTTTTAAGACGAACTGAATATGACACGACATGACAACACGAGATGTGCGAGCACAAAACTCTAACCCTTGGTAGCTGTTTATCGTGTAACTTTGTAGCCCACAAAATTAAACATTATTATCACAGTATTTAATACAGATAATGTATATGGGCACTTGGGCGAGCTCCTTCGAGCCGAGCTATAGCTCATGGTTGGCTCACATTTGAAACGAGCTGAACAAAATAGCTTGAGCTCGTTTGTTTGCTTATCGAGTCGAGTTTGAAAGTAGTTTATTTATTTATTTTTTATCTAATCTATATGCCATTTCATTTATAAAGAGCCCAATTATGGGTACATCATTGGTCATTATAGTACACCAGATTGTACGGAACTTTGTTTTAGGTCTCATACTAATAATTGGAGTCGTTCATTTTATTTAAAAAATATTTTAGTAAAGCATCAGCTCATTTGGATATCAAAAAATGTGTGATCAATTCTGTTTGATATTTCTATCCTTGTTCAAAGATTAATAAATTCTTTAGAAAAAAAAAATGATTACTAATAATAGAGCATAACGCGCATGAGGTATGAGTCCCAAATTTGTTTAACCCATTTGGGACCCTACTTTTGCAGAAGGGGTATTTGGATGGATACCTACTTTTCCGATTTAGACTTTTAGGTGACTGGTTAATTATTATTATTATTTTGACCCTAGGTGATTGGTTAATTGGAGTCACGAAAAACGTGTTCTCTATAATGCATTTTTGGTTTTTGACTTTAGTGAACAAAAGCCAGAAATAGAGGCAGGCGAACTTTTTGATTTCTTATTTTTCACTCTTACCAGATTCAAAATACATTTTGACCATAATCACATTATATGTGGCTTGGTGGTGTTTGGAGGTGGTGATTCAGTGGTGGTAGGCTGTGACTGTCTGATCATGGTGGCAGGCGGCGGCTATCGGCGGCGACTGAATATCTCTGATGGGAGAGTTTAGGTTTTGGGTTTTCTTGGACTGGGCTTAACCTACTTTGGTGGGCTAGGTTCTTTTGTGCGTGTTTTATTGTAAGATTTGGGCTTTTTAAGACTTTTTTTTTGATCGGCAAAAAGATTATATTATTAAAATTTGATACGGGTACATCAAGGAAAAGAAACGTAAACCATGATATTGATGCGTGGAATAGGGAAAGGAAAAAGACTTCCAATAGAGCATTGGAAGAGAGAAGAAAACAGAAGGCCAAAAACAGCTGGCTAGAAAAAACTACTTAAGAAAATATCCTGCACCAGATAAGAAACCACATCAAAGCTGGAAGATCCTCCGGGCAGCAAAAGCAGATTTGTGATCCCTCCCAAAACACCACCAGAATAGTCAGGCAAATAGGAGCACTACTACAAGCAAAACAAATTGATCCATCTTGTGTTGCTGTCATTTCAGTAGGCAAAGAAATAGGACATTTCAGCATTTTCTTCTGGATTAGGACTTTAAGGGTTTGTTTGAGCTGTTTATTGTATATTTGTGCTTTTTAGGTCTTTAGGTGTATGGGTCTCTGACTGTATTTTCTAACTTTTGATTAGATTTCCTTTCTCCATTTTCCTAATAAAATGTTACTTTTACAGATAAAGAAACAAACAAAAAACACGTGCCATAAATATGAAGGCACTAGCAGCACCGTCCAACAAGCATGAATCACAGGCTATACTCCTGCACGCCTATATAAACCCAAGTTTGTAAGCTCCAAAGAAACCCACAACACTACAAGCAATACATAAGCTCCTTTGTCTTCAGTAACGAGTGCTATTATTTTCAAAAAGTAAGCAATGGAGGCTCAAGCCAATGGCTATGCTAATGGAAAGCAGTTGCCAATTATTGGCAACGGCTTTCCTTCAATCCATCGCGCCTTTTTCACTGATGATTTTGTTTTCGGCGCAGCATCGGCTTCTTTTCAGGTACTCTCCCTGTCTCATACTAGTATTTAGGTCTTTTATAGAAGTTATAATATTTTATCAACAAAGGGAAAGGAATTTGTTAATATGTAAGGGTTATGACCAAGATGGGGATACGTACATTTGGATAATCTTGGAAAGTAAGAAAGAAATTGCTGCTTCGAATTTTCGTACTGGACAATATTGCGGGGACATTCTGAAAGGACAAAAAAACCAAGAATAACAGAGCAAGTAACTAGTTTTGCATGGAGCATACTTCTCCATCGCATTTGGATAGTAGTAATTAACAAAATTTGTTGCTTTAATTTTTCGAAACAAACAATATATATTGTGGGGATCGACATTCGGAAAGGACAGAAGAACCAAGAATTGGGGACAGACTGAGTAATTAGTTCTGCATGGAACACACTGTTACACATATCACGGAAAAAAGAACAGAACAAAACAAAAACAAAAAAACTGGGAGCACACTTCTCATTTGCTTCTGTCCCAATTACTGTGGTACTACCCGTAGCTTTCTCCATTGAATAGAGGAACTTTCTACTTCTAAAATCTTCCTAGAGGAACTTTCTACTTCTACTAATACAGAGATGAACGGTTTGGTTTTGGGGTTTTTTCTTAGTATGAAGGCGCGGCAAAGGAAGGGGGTCGTGGCCCAAGCATTTGGGATGATTTCACCAAGAGATGGCCTGGTAATCTCTCTCTCTCTCTCTCTCTCTCTAGATTGTTGTATCACTTATGTCCATAGAAATAATAATCCAATTCTAACCCCGAGGGACTGGCTTGGCATGTGATTGGTGGAGTGATGAGTTGTATTTCTTGTGGTTTTCTCTTCCTCCGGTTTGATGCCTCATGCTTGGATCTTTTTAATTAATCTTTGTAATTTATTTTCATTGATCAATTAATAAAATCCTTTTTTGCGGTTCAAAAAAAAAAAAAATACACTACCAAATATTTAACATGCAAATCTGCATAAGAGAGCTAATAGCTAGTTTTTGAACAATTAGCTAGGCCCTTGCTCTTATTTAGCAATAACCATCTTTTCATCTTTTTGGATGTTCATGGTGAAATGGCAGGTAGGATCACTGATGGCAGTAACGGAAACACGGCAATTGATTTTTATCGTCAATTTAAGGTAAATTGTTTTGAATAATTATATAGGTAGCTTGTTTATGCAGTTCCATTTATCACTACGAAGTACGAATAGTGATGGCAATAACGTCTTTTTTAACCGCCCTTTGGTTTCGGAACATATGAAATTGTAGGAAGATGTGAAGATCATGAAGAAAATGGGTTTGGAGGGCTTTAGATTCTCAATTTCATGGTCCAGAATCTTGCCTTGTAAGATTTGATTGTTTCAGTACTTTTTGCTGGCTTTATGCATCACTTATGGCATGTTTCTAATGTTAGTACGATAATGCAATTGTCAGGTGGACAGCTAAACTTGGGTATTAACAAGGAAGGGATCCGGTTTTACAATGATCTAATTGACGAGCTTATAGCAAATGGTTATGTCTCTCAAATTAATCATGATCTTAATGGATTTTGATACGAATTATAGTAAATCATGTTTTCATTTAATCTCAAAAAGTTTGTATGCGCGCATGCCAACATAATTTGTATTGGTGTATGTACATAGATATAACACCATTTGTGACTCTGTTCCATTGGGACGTTCCCCAAGCATTGGACGATGCATATGGCGGCTTTCTAAGTTCTAAAATAGTGTAAGTGATCGACTCCGATTTTATTACTCAGCTATATACATATATCCACCTCATAGATATTGTAATTAACGAGTATTATTAATTAGCTGAAGTAGTCAAATGAGCTTTGGTGGTCTATCAAATGTTAGGGCCGACTTTTGTGACTACGTGGATCTTTGCTTTTGGGAGTTTGGTGATCGAGTGAAACATTGGATCACACTAAATGAGCCATGGAGCTTCAGTAAGTTTGGGTATGCAACTGGTACGAACGCACCAGGTCGAGGCACTACTGCCGTAAAGCCTGTTACATCTTCGACTGAAGATAGCACATGGAGTTTCGAGCCGTCGCATCGATCTATTACAATTGCTCAATCGGAACCATTTGACAATGGGAATCCTGCTACAGAACCTTACATAGTCACGCACAACCTTCTTCTTGCACATGCAGCTGCAGTAGAGCTCTATAGAAAAAACTATCAGGTTCGATCAGTTTTACTTTAGGTTCCCGCACTAGTATGATAAACAAGAATTAATTGATATAAAATCATTGACTTCTGTCTCGTACGTCTCAAAACTTTAGAGATTTGGAAATGGCTCTGATGAATTAATTGAATATAGAACATGCATGTTTGATCATTAATAGGCATGCCAAAAGGGGAAGATTGGAATCACTAATGTGATAACCTGGATGGAGCCTTACACTGATTCGACAGCTGATATCGATGCTACACAACGAGCACTAGATTTCAAGTTGGGATGGTGAGTGAGTACTACTTACATTCTAGCTTGGGAAAATGCATACTTAATGAAGGCAGAAACCTAGCTAGAAAAGAAGGAAAGAATATGTTGGTTTTGTTTTTATTTTCAAAAAATGCACCGTAGACGTTGAACGTGGTTTTTATGAGAGTGCATTTACGTACAGTTGATATTGCATTCTATGATTCCTTTATGTTGTACGTGTTTGATTAGGTTTTTGGATCCAGTTGTATATGGTCGTTATCCACAATCCATGAGGAAACTTGTAGGTAGCCGTCTACCCGAATTCTCAGATACTGAATCTGAGAAACTGAAAGGATCGTATGATTTTCTCGGATTAAATTACTATACTGCCCAGTATGTAGCAGATGCATCAAACATCAACGTTGAAAAGTTAAGCTACACCACAGATCCTAAGGTTAAGTACACAAGTAAGCCCAGAGCTATAAATCTGTAAATTCTTATTAAATTAACTAACTTCCAATACTTTTACTAAGGTGGTATGTGATAATTTTTCCAGGTGTGCGGAATGGGGTTCCGATTGGTCCACTGGTCAGGCCTCTCTCTAGCTATATAAACTTCAATCAAAAGTTCACCAAAATAGGATTGTACTGCATTATGGCATATATATGTTTGTCGTGAGAAATGGGTGTCAATCTTGTTGGGATGTCGATTTATATACTTGTCCTTTATCCATTGTAACCTTCTTCTGTTATTGTTGATTTTTTTTTTCGCTGTTCAAAACAAAAAACCTAGCTTCTATTAGTAAAAAAATGTTTAGTTCTGAAATTAAGATATCTTTTTTTTGACAATAATGTTGCAGGCTAGTTGTGGTTGGATCTACGTGTACCCACAAGGAATTTATGATTGTATGATGTACGTAAAGAAAAAGTACAAAAATCCGATTATTTATATCACAGAGAATGGTAAGTGATTAATCCCCTATCTATCTGAGTACTTTTTTCTTAAAATTTTCAGTTGTGTGGAGAAATGATAATTCTGATGCATAAAGAACTACAAGGGCTTTCTCTCTTGGTTGGGTCCTAAGTATTCTACCCTTTTTGCAGGGTTGGGCGAAGAGAGTAGTTTGAAAAAGAGATTTACAGAAGAAAGAGTGGATGAAATGAGGACAAATTACCACATTGATCATCTCTGTTGCCTTCGGGAAGCGATTGAGTACGTACTCGAATAACTTTGCCTCTCTCTAGTGTTTCGAGCAATATATAACGAAAATATAAAAACTTATTTTATGTGCAAATCTTATTTTGGCAGTGACGGCGTTAAGTTGAAGGGTTACTTTGTGTGGTCGTTGTTTGACAACTTTGAATGGTCTGCTGGTTACACTAATCGTTTTGGATTGATCTATATCGAGTACAGAGATGGAAATCTCACAAGGTATCCTAGAGGATCGGCCATATGGTACATGAATTTCCTCAAAGATAAGGACACCGGAGCCCCCAAAAAACAACTTGTTGTTCCCAGCAAATGAATAATTCTTCTTTGTTGTTGGTTTTATGTTTCGTTTACGTGTGTTTGTATCCAAATAAGTGAAGGTGGACTCTTCCACCCTTCACCTCAACGATTTCTGTTTTCGTGTGTTCGTATCCAAATAAGTGAAGGTGGACTCTTTCACCCTTCGCCGAAATGAAGTGTTAGGAAAATAATTGAGGGAGGGCTACCCCTAGTTGTGTTGCTCCTTGTTTCCTTTAACTGGGATGGATAATAAATAGCCTTGTAAATAACAAATATTGTCCTTAAATTATCAATACCCTTTTTAGCATGGTGTGATTAAATATATAACACACACACACACACACACTCAATACCCTTTTTATCGAGTACAGAGATGGAAATCTCACAAGGTATCCTAGAGGATCGGCCATATGGTACATGAATTTCCTCAAGGATAAGGACACCGGAACCCCCAAAAAACAACTTCTTGTTCACAGCAATTGAATAATTCTTCTTTGTTGTTGGTTTTATGTTTCGTTTACATGTGTTTGTATCCAAATAAGTGAAGGTGGACTCTTCCACCCTTCACCTCAACGATTTTTGTTTTCGTGTGTTCGTATCCAAATAAGTGAAGGTGGACTCTTCCGCCCTTCACCAAAATGAAGTGTTAGGAAAATAATTGAGGGAGGGCTACCCCTAGTTGTGTTGCTCCTTATTTCCTTTAACTGGGATGGATAATAAATAGCCTTGTAAATAACAAATATTGTCCTTAAATTATCAATACCCTTTTTAGCATGGTGTGATTAAATATATAAAACACACACACACACCCCCCAACACACACACAAACAAAATCCGTATACATTAGGATTACTGATCATGGTTGATCAAATTTGATAATTCCCCTTCGGAAACAAAGAAGTTTGGGTCCTGGGAGGATAATATCAATCACTTAATGTTCATCCGATGCATCCGCTATGGTTATTTCGTACTCCCCTTTTTCTTTTCGTATACTTTTTGCTTACTATACCTGCTGCTGGAGCTTTACAAACTGATTGTTACTCTTGTTCCCGTCGCCATTGTAAAATTTGTTTATAATCAATGATGTCATGCTTACTGTGTAGTTTTATCTAATTCATTCCCATTGATAGACATGAGAATATCTCACGAAACGTTGATACAAAATGCTCACTAATGCATCATAACTACATAATAGTTACGGTGTTTCCTCAACTATGTAAACAACAATTTTGTCCCTCAATTTTTTAATTACAATCTATTTCGTCCAGTTTCTAGATAAAATTTTGTCCAATTTCGTACAATTTTGGACAAAATAGATTGTAGAACAGAAAGTTGAGGCGAATTTTTTTTCTCTTACATAGTTTAAGGATGAAGTGGAAAAAATGTCGATATTTTAGGGGATAAAAGTTAAAAAAAAAAAAAAACATCCTACTTGATTGGTCCGACGGGACGCCCATAAAGCAACTGCTTCTGGCCCAATGTTTGGGTCCAAAATTAGGTTCCCAGTTCCTACAATTCTTGTATATGTGTTAATGGTGGGCTGAAAATAAAATGTTTCCATCAACAACGATAGGCCAATATGTAGAAAAGCCCAATAACCTTTTTAGTCACATAGTTATAGTTCGCTGGCAACGTACACGCATCAAAATCGCGAACTCGCTAATTTTTCAAGAATTCGAGCAAATTTGCGAACTTTTAATAGTTTGAATTTTGCAAGCTGTTTGCAAAGACGGGTCCCAGAGATGTATTTACGCCGAATATGTGCCCTGTATGTATTAATTCATAGCAGCTCTGTTCTAAGTTTAGCCAATTAACAACTTACTTTACACTTTAGTTATGCAAAAACTAGTCATCATTGCCATCTTCTAGTTATCGGATTAAGTTTTTTTTTTTATGATGCAGTTCGAATAATTATGTCTAAATTAATGAACAGATAAAAAATAATATTGCTTACACAAAACAATACTAGCTTTTTGTAAGATAAATTTCTTTTTTTGCCCTTCAATCAAAACTTTAATTTGGCTCAAAAGTGAAGTTTAATTTAAATATTGATCGGTTGTGTTTAGTTGAGAGTTTAGTTTAGTTTAGTTTTGGTAGTAGGTGGAGAGAGAAATAGAGTAATGATTGAAGATAGGGGTAATAATTGGAGAGAGATAGAGAGAGATGTGAAAGTAATAATTGAAAAAATAGGATAATGATTAGAGAAAGAAGTAGGATAATGATTGAAAAACAAAACTAAAATGGCAAACGAACAAAGCCACCACACAAAAAAAGAAGGGCAAGAAAGGAAACACAATTTCTTTTGTACATTGATGTGATTACAATGACAATCTTTGTGGGACTTAAAAAAGCATTTTTGTGGATTAACAAACGTGGACAGTGGAAGTAAATAAAATAGGATGGAGGGAGTACATGTTAATAGGGACGTGTGTGTGAACATCACTATTAAATGCGTTCATTTTTCAAGGAACAGACAAATGCTCCAACGGTTGGACTAGAAAACAATACCACGGCCATGTAAAACAAAAACCACTTAAAAAAAGACACAACCGAAACAAATCAAGCATAGACAAAAGCTGCAAAAATTCAGCAGCACTAGTGAAAAATCAACAAAGTCCACTTAAGATCAGGTTTTGGAAAAATTAGATTTGCATAAAGCTGAAGTATCAAGTTATATTGCTGTCACCGCCGTTGTTGCTACACGATTGCCGAAACTCCACCACCTTTGCTTTGTACAAAAACTGTTGAAACCCAGAGCTCTAAATCCATCACAGATTGGTGATGGTCAACCCAAAAATGTGGTAAAAATTGTAGATCTAGCTCTCACTCGAAGAAGTAGAAAAAGGATCTTAACCCAGATCCACAAGAGAGAGTGAAAGCAGAGGAGAGAGAAAGTCCAAAGCTTTAGGAGGAAATAGCATGGTGAAAGGGGGAAGAAGGGAATGGGAATTATGAGAAAAGGAAAAAAAATCACATCACAGTGAAAAAGCAATGAATAGCAACTCTTTTATTGGTGCAGGTTCAAACGACTTTCAACTCTTTCCATTTTGCTCTGTGGTGTATATAGAAAATGAGCTAATATTTCGGACCCTAAACAGTGTATATTGTCCTTAATATTTCAGGCCTATAATGTTGAGAGTGACAGGCCTATTCATGTGGCTTGAAAGAATTGATATCTTCAAACCGATGTATTTCGTAAAGTTATTGGAGATCTGGTATAAAAGAGATTCAAATTAAGAGGTAAGGAACTTGGTGCAAAGATGAAAAAACTTTTCCAATAGCTTTCCAATTGGAGGCATATAATTGTCGGGGGCGAGGATGCAAGATAGTTGGGATGTTCATCCTTGGTGTGATCACGTTGAGCTTTGGGTCCGTTTTCTTCATTGTACTCCTATTTGAGGCTGACTCACTCGAATAACTTTGTCTGAGATCTGTTTCAAGTAATGACAAAAATATAAAAACCTTATTTTATGTGCAAATCTTATTTATTTTGGCAATGACAGCGTTAGGGTGATGGGTTACTTTGTGTGGTCGTTATTTGACAACTTCGAATGGAATGCTCGTTACACTAATCGTTTTGGAATGATCTATATTGAGTTCAGAGATGGAAATTTAACAAGGTATCCGAAAGGATCGGCCATATGGTACATGAATTTCCTCAAGGAAAAGGACACTGAAGCCCTCAAAAAACAACTTGTTGTTCCCGGCAAATGAATAATTCTTCTTTGCTTTTGATTTTATGTTTCGTTTTTGGGTGGTCCTCCCCACTTAGTTCAACGATTTCTGTTTTCCGTGTGTTTGTATCCAAATAAGTGAAGGTGGACTCTAGTGAAGGGTGTTCCCCGTTCACCAAAATGGAGTGTGAGGAAAATATTGAGGGTGGGCTACCCCTGGTTGTGTTGCTCCTTATTTTCTTTTGATTGCAGTGAATAATAAATAGCCTTGAAAATAACAAAAATGGTCCTTAAATTAGCGATACCCTCTTTGGGTTACATATGGAATTTACAATCAATGATGTGATGCTTACAGTGTACTTTTATCTAGTTTTACTGCATGTCCGTGCCTGAAGGCACGGCTCGAATTTGGTATTCAACAAATTATTTAGTTTTGTCCCTCTAACCTTTGGAAGGCCAAGACCCCATTAGCAAAATTTGAACTATACAACAACCCGTGCATACACAAATAAACGCTATCTAAAGCGTGACGCCACATCAACACGAATACAAATAGAAGACAAAAAGATCCATATGGAGATAAAAAATGTATAAATACAAATGTATGTATTTTCAACAAAAAAAAATACTACAAACTTTGAGTTAGAACATAGATGGCAATGGCATTCAAACTATGTCGGAAATAAACTCAAACTATCACTCGTCGGTAGTCTCTAATTTGCCGGATCCATCAAATTGTACACATCAAACCAAACAAATAGGATTTTTGCTACTAATAAACCCAAGCAAACAAAACTGACATATAGGGCTTTTTGCTTATTACTTTGAATCAAACTCTCTTAGGAATACCCTACCTGTCAAAAAAATGAGAAAAGAGTAATTTTCATCAGCATCAAAAGCATGTACTACAATATATTTGATAACCCAAATAATCAATGAGTACTTTTTAAGTTTTTTTCATGATACAAAGGGTTGCCTACTTCACATATATCCCAAAACTTTTTCCAAAGTAAAAAGGATGTTCTATTATTGAGATAAGATCCTACCAATTATGGGCGAAAAATGCATATCGAACAGAAAATTTAAGCAATTTCGCTACCAGAGCTTACTTTTTTTCCCTTGGTCCAATGAAATCAGAGCTTGCTTACATTCTCACTTGATGAAACCTCCTCTACAGTAAGGAAAAAAAAAAGTTACAGGAAACATGGAGAATTGGGAAGATGATGACCTTGAAACATGGTAAACCTATAAGTTACATTCTATTGGAATATCCTGTATCATGATTTATCGGTAAATCCATAAGTTAAATGACCTGCATTAAGGAAAAAATAAAATGTTAGGAATTGAAATAATCCATACCCTGAACTTAGTGGACTACAGTTTTAGTTTCTAAGGTTTACCTCTGACCCTTTCACAGCATCAATTTATAGCCACGAACCATTCATCGATTGAAAGGATGGGGAGAAAAGTTTGAAACAAAAGGGATAGGAGGAGGATAAGTAATATGGAGAGGAAGATATACGTCGATAAAATAGGAACAAAATTAATACTTACAAATTAAACTTCAAAAAAAATATAAAAATTGTATAAGAATTGGAATATTGATAATACTTACAACACCGTCACTCCTACAAATCGGAGTATTTGCAGAAAAATTCACTTGAAAATTTCGTATTACATGCCATCACTCCTATAAATCTGCAAAAAGAAAATAAAAAGAAAATTATTAGTAATTCTATAAACAAAGGAAAAACCATAGAAAGTGTAAACAACTTAATGCATTAAGGAGATCTTTTAATTTTTGGAGATTTGTCAGTAAAGAGTTTTGTTAGTAAAGAGTTTTCTTTCTAAGCTCTTCCAATTTTTTTTCAAGGTGATAAGGTAATCACGGAAACAAAGGATTCCTTTTCGGTAATAAGGTAATCACAGCAATAAGCTCTTCCTAATTACCAAAAAATCTTTTACCAAAAATCACGGAATGCTGAGGGAAATCATCGAATCGTAATCACCAAAAATCACGGAATGCTTTCCTTTTCAGTTTGGAAATCCAGCAAGTCATGGGGATTAAAATGTGGAATGTAAAACCATCATTACCAAAAATTCGTTTATGTAGGAAAAAATTAATGGTTAAGATTTATGGATTGAATTTATGTGGTTCCCACATGGTCATGAATTGTATTATAGATGATCATATCAAAATTTCCTTATTACATACTCTTTCTATAATCTAGATGCCCAAATCATGGAATCAATTATGGCATTTCTTTGGTCAATAAAATTTAAATTAAAACTTACTCGTATTTAGGTAGTCATAAAATTTAAAGGGAAATGATTTTGCCACTCTATTTTTTGTTAACGCCATTCCCCTGCAAGTGTATTTTTTGCATAATTTTGGAGGAAGACCGCTCTGTTTTATAATATAGATTTTTATTTCAAATTTTGGCTAATTATAGCATTAGTATTAGTCACTAATTTCTGGAATATTATTAGTCAATAAAAGAAAGAGTTGAGATTAGGATTAGGATTAATCAATAAAAGAAAGACATGATTGATTTAATTTCCGGAATATAGCATTAGGATTAGAATTATACAATTTTGGCTGATTAAACAATCATGCATTTCCTGAAAATTGGCTGATTATACAATTAGCATTAGGATTATACAATCATGCCTTTCCGGAATATCATTAATTATAGATTACCATAATTAGTCACTAATTTTATATTAGGAAATATTCATTCGATCTGACGGCTACAAAGTTAATAGGAAGTATGATCGAACGGTTATAGAGGGTGCTCTGTTTGTATGAATGAACATTTTATATTCATTCAATCCGACGGCTACAAAGTTAATAGGAAGTATGATCTGACGGCTGGAAGAGTGCTCATATTTGTATGAATAGACAAAAGACCGCTCTGTTTTATAATATAGATATTTCATTCCCATTGATAGATATGATAGATATGAGAACATCACATAAAATGTTGATACAAAGAGCTCACTAATGCATCATTACTCCGTAGCAGTTACGATGTTTCCTATTGAGTTAACTTTATTTTTATTCCTTAAATTATTCATATTTTGTCTACTCCGTCTCCGTCCTCTTAACTATATAAACAATAATTTTGTCCCTCAAACTTTCTGATTGCAATATATTTCGTACAATTTTGGACGAAATAGATTGTAGAACAGAAAGTTAAGGGGACAAAGTAGAAAAAATGTCAATAGTTTAGGGGATAAAACTTAAAAAAAAAAAAAAAAAGGCCTTCCTGCTTAATTGGTCCAATGGTTTGTGCCGATATAATTGAGATAGTGTTGGCCTTGATGGGAAGCCCAGAAAGCAGCTGGTTGAGGCCCAATGTTTGGGTCTAGAATTGGTCCAATGGTTTGTAAATGTTTCTATCAACAGCGATAGGCTAATATGTATAGAAAGGCTCAATAAGCGTCTAGAAGGGAGGTGGTAATAAAAGTTCTATAGCAACACTAACCTTAGTCACAGTCACAATATATAGCAAGCGTAACTAGTTAGTTTTTTGTTCAAAAGTGATCCCATTGATGTACTCCTATTATGGTTAGGGTTTAGTTTTAGAGATCCAGCTTGAATTGATTTCTTTATTTACGTTAGAATCTATAATGCTAGGTGTATAGGGTAATCTATTCGGAGAATAATAGGATTTTGATTTCCTATCTTAGAGGAGCTTTCCTAAGAAATAGGACATTGAATTGTTGGAGTTAACGGTGAAAATGATTAATTACCGGTGGAATATGGGTTGGGTGAACTTCTGTTAGGTAGAAGCTAGGCAAATGAAATTGGGATTTTATGGAGAAAGGGACTTGAGCCAATGAAAAATTGCCATATGTCCGAAGTTGAAGAAACACCTCAGCAAGAAGAAATCCGTGTTCTTTTGAGTTAGATGTAAAGTTTTCTCCTAAATCGAATAGGAAAAAGACTTACCAACCATTTCTGTACTAATTACCAGTAAAAGTGAATATTTAACACGGACTTTGTAAGAAAACCTTAAATTCTCAATTTGAATTCTTGTGACTTGTCGTAGAGACTCACCAGCCATTTTGGTAGGAGTAATTGCAACAACTCTGGCACTTGGCAACTGTTCATGGTACGTGTCGAACTAAATTTGTAGCCCACAAAAGTTAATACAGACAATGTATATGAATGGATGGTAATTCTAGACACAACTTGTTAACATGATATATACAAAGTTAGAGGGCTTGGATAATTAAATCACATTTTGACACGAATTGAATATGACACGACTCGACAATACGAGATGTGCGGGCACAAAACTCCAACACGTGGCAGCTGTTTATCTTGTAACTTTTTTTTTTGCTCGGCTGTTTATCTTGTAACTTTTTAGTCCACAAAATTAAACATTATTACAGATATTTAGTACGGACAATGTAGTATATGGGCGCCTGGGCGAGCTCCTTCGAGCCGAGCTGTAGCTCGTGCTCAGCTCGCATTTGAAATGAGCTGAACAAAATCGTTCGAGCTCGTTCGTTTACCTATCGACTCGAGTTCAAAAATAGTTCTTTTTATTTGAGCTTTGAGCTCTTCGCAAATAACTCCGATCATTTGTAACCCTACCCATCGCCTGATTACATCATACCGGGTGTTCATCGATCAATCACTCACCATACCCATTGAACATTTGACTTTCTTATGACGAGGGAATCGGAACAGCTATTTGCCATCCATTTATAAAGAGCCCAATTATGGGTACATATCATTGGTCATCGTTGTACGTCAGATTGTATGGAACTCTCTTTTTTGGGTTTTACACTGATAATTGGAGTGTAAAATTTTTATATCCATTTCAAAACCAATTTGCAATGAGTAGAGAGGTTCTAAATGTTATTAAGTGATCACCCATTCTACTCCTAAGCAATGCAGGACTTTATATCTTAAAACCCCCCTCACTTGCAGTTGCTTTTGAGGTCTGTCACGGTGGCCACTTTTGAGTTCTATCATCGCGCAGCCTTTTTACTGGTCTGTCATCGCAGGGTGTGAGTGTGGATTGTAATTTTTTTTTAAATGTGGGGTAAAATAGGTCCCGCTCTGATACCATGTAGAAACTTTATATCCATCTCAAAACCAATTGGCAATGATAGGAGACGTCCCAAATGTTATTAAGTGATCACCCATTCCACTCCCAAGCCATTCCACTCCCAAGCAATGTGGGACTTTATAGCTTTTTTTAGGGGAAAATGACAGCTTAAGACGTGTTTGGATAATTAATATCCACCAAAAACATTTTCAGCATTAACAAATGTTCTTAACTTGTCATTGGCGGATATTAATTATCTAAACACGTTGTTGGCCGTCATTTTCCCATTTTTTAGTTGATAGATTTGGGTTTGTTAATGGATTTGAGTTTAATTTGCCACCTCTAGGCCCATACATAATACTCTTTTTACATGGCAATATGGCATATTCATAACAAGTCCGTTACGAGGGATGCACCTTCATATCAATTAACTTTCTCTACAAATTAATGAGTACAAACTTATTCCATCAACATATGTACAAACTTATTCCATCAACTTATATAGGCTATTTACCAAAATCTTGGCTTGTACAAAATTGATCGATAACAGTAATGGATTTACCATTTCCTAACTCTCTATGAGAAGAATCACTTTGGCAATTCAATCGCTTGCCATTTTGTGCCAATTTGAACAATTTTGCCCCTCCATTGGTGGGGTGCTGCCTTTGGTTGATCGTTCACAATTGTCATTTTACTTCTTCTACATTGTGGGGTACGTGGCGTGATAGGGGAAAATATCTGGAGTGGTCTTCCTTTCCTCTGGTTAGAGAAAAACAGAGAGAGAAAGAGAGAGGTTTTTGGGCGAGCCACACCTCTCCGTAATCCCCTTCAATTTGGAAAAAAACCCCACTTTGCATCTCTTTTGTAGCCCAATATTTCACCCAAGAGTTTCAGGCGATTTCGAATTCGACGGCGATGGAATTTCAGGAGGTTTTGGACTTTGCCGCCGAAGATCTGATCGAAGGGGGTCATTGGGAAGTTTGGGTCTCAAAGATTTGCATGTGTACGGCACTTTGTTCTTTGGGTTTTCTGATTTTGTAGTTTTTGTGCTTGATTTGTGTTTGGAGACATATGCAGGCCCTGTGTTTTTAATTTTTCATCTCTTTTCCGGATTCGATTCGAGTTGCATGTGTACTTTTGTAACTTTAAGATGGGTCGGCATGTTCTCTAACACGTAGTGTTTTGATGATTTCTCACATTTTTATTGTTTGGAAATCATGGAGTATCTCTTCGGATTTGCTGCTTTTGTTCCTCTGGTTTGTTGTTTTTTGACTTTTTATTGAGAATAGTTTGTGTCTGTGCTCGATCTGTGCGTGTGGATTCATTTTGGGCTGCTGTTTTTAGTTGGTGATGTTTGTCATTTTATTGATTTCTGTTGCATGTTCGATTTTGTCGCTTTATGGTGGAACTTTGTAGCGTTCCTGGTCGTTTGCTGTTTTTTTTTTTAAACCTTTTTTCGATTTAAAAAGTTGCCCTTGTCTTTGGATTTTATTTATGAATTAATTAGTGTCTTTCTTTTGTAGTTTGATTTCTCTTAATTTATTGATTCAAAATGCTCGTAGAGTTGGTGTAAAGAGTAAATATTGATTTGGTTTTGTTATCCCCTCGACCGCTGAAGGGTTAGTGAAAGAGTGGTCTCATTACCCTACCCACAGTCAAAGGGTAGGATGTAAGAAAGCATCAATGGGCTCTCATTACCCTATCCCCTCGACCGCTGAAGGGTTGGTTTTCTGTTGTGTAGTTATTGCCTGAAGGTTTACGCACTTCTTTTGAAAGCATTGGCAAGACTACTTGGATTTTGATAAGACATGGATGTAAAGCTTGGCCTATTCAAGTGTGGATGCTATGATGCGGAATGGTTGGCGTGAGTTGCGTACAACTTATGCCATGACAACTAATTATAAGCTTATTTTAACATGTGAGCGGAGGTGGATTTTTAATGCAAGTTGTGGATGTCGTTGCTGAAGAAGATGCACAACTGAATATGGAGTCTAAACCTGCTATTAATAAACTCAAAAAGCTTCCTCTTCTTACGGAAGTTCTCTCAAGGTAAGATGATTGCCCTTCATTTTTCTCATAGATACCTTTTATTCCCCTTTTTAACTGCAGTTCTTATTTTCATTTCATGTTTCAATTATTTTGGTGAAGGAAACAACTTCAACCAAAATTCCAAGATCATGGAGTGTTAACCCTTCTGAAAAATTGGCTTGAACCCCTTCCAGATGGAAGCTTACCAAATATAGACATCCGTGCAGCAATATTGAAGATCTTAACGAACGAATGTCCTCCAGTGGGATATTTGGAATTGTTGTTGTTCCTTTATTTGTTGTGTATTTCATGCAGTTTCCAATCGATCTAGAGCATTTCGAGAGAAGAGAACAACCGAAGAAGAGTGGTCTTGGGAAGGTTAGGGTTCAGCTTATGTGGCAGTGGTTGCACATCAGTCATGTTTCTAGCCTATGTTTCTGGCCCGTCTGTTAACTGTGAACTATCATTTTTTCGTATGTAGGTTATATTTTTTTGTCAAAGTCTGACGAGGAGACTACCAACAAAAAACTTGCGAAAGATTTGGTTGATAAATGGGTAATTGATTTTTTACTCTCTCTTCACTTGGGCATCCATTTATCAATCAGTCTTCACATTCCTCTTTGTTGCTTTAAAAGTTTGCAGTATTTGTATGCCAGAGTACATGGTAGGAAGGTGGCAAAATGGCCGATAAAAATTTGTTTCCTCATTGATGCTCACATGAAGATCTGTTCTCCAAGATTTTTACCGAAGCTTATCTTCCGAACTGAAAAAAAAGAACGAAAAGAAACTGTAATGTATCTAAGTTTTTCTTCGAAAGCCAAAACCATTCCTGTTAGATAATAAACAATATCAATCCTCTCCTAATGTTTGGCCATTCAGTGAATAAACTTCAGAGTTGACTACTAAAAGGTATTTTCTTTACCCATTTGATGTTTGACTGAGCAATGTTGATATGGTTGTTTCCATTTTAAACTACTCTTACACGTAGAATTTCTTGGTTATTTTCTGTAGGCCTGCAAATAAAGCTTCAAGAATGGAGTCTAGAGATGATGATCTTGATTTGGCTGAGTTTTCACAGTAAGTTCTCTTAATTAAATATAATTAGTTTGTGCCAAATCAGGCAGTCAAGTTTGATTAGGTATTTGTTTGTTCTGCACCATGGTTTGAATTTGAATGCTGAAATTTTAGAGGGAAATACAGGGAAAGGAAGTCTGGGCAGTCCCCTCTTCCAAACACTTCTAGGCCTAAAGACATGCTACTGGATTTCTTAGTTTGCCCTCAATCTAAAATAGATCCTGATGAAATTAGGTCCCATGCTAAACAGGTTATTCATGATCTGCGCCGTCTGAAGGTTGGTTTCCCTTTCCCTCTATTGCTTACCTAGAATTGATCCAGCTGCCAAAATTTTAAGTTACAGGATTTATGTGTCTCATTGAAATTTGATCTGTGGGTATGCAAGTTGCTAATCATTGAAAGATAGTGCAAGTTTTATGTGTGTTTCATGCTTGAAGTGCTCTCTTGCCTTCTCAAATTGCTCACTTGCGAAATGTTTTAGCAACAGTCATATTTGGCTTGCATAGTTTTTGAAATACTTACTAACTGTGCTATTATAGTATCCATATACTATAACTCTACTAATCAGCTACCCTTAACCTTACTTTTATACTCTTCCTATGCAGGCACAGTACCTAAATGTCCAAGGCATAGCAAAGGCCACTAATTTGTACAAAGCTTTTACTACTTGGCTTGCTCAATCTGCAAGAGAGCAACAAATGCATACAGAAATGGAGACTTTTGGTGCAACTACTGTGCCAAAAAAGTACTAGCAACTACATCCAGAATATTAAGAATGGCCATAAAAAGATCTCCACAACGGGCATGACGAGCGTGCTTTGCACGCCGCCCTGCATCTAGTTATATAGATTATTGCCCTATCAGTGGCCCAATATCGGCCCCATTACAAAATCATGGATTACCACTTTATCGATCGTTTTAAAATTGTAAATCCTTCCAATGTTACATGGGATTTTAGTATTAGTTCGTGCTCTTGCATGAGTTTAATTTGCGGATGAAGTTGTTTTGATTAACAATTTTTCAGGAAAACGAGCTTTGCTTGCAAAGTTGATCAAGATATTTAAGTATGGGAATAAATGGTCTCTCCGTAGCCCTCGAATGCTGATGATGGTTTTAAGTATAAATAAGTGGCCTATCCGTAGCCTTCTTAGTTTTCCATATCTCTTTCATGTTGGCTTGTAAATTGTAATAATATAATTATGGCTTCGCCAAGACTTATGTTTTCTTTTGTGTATGAATATATATTAATTAAAATGTGTTTGAACTCTTTAATTGTGGAGTTATCTTGAGATTGATCTCTGCAGAACTGGCCCCGTCAGTTGCCATGCACGATATCGGAAATGGTCTTGCGGCGGCTCTAAAGGACGCCACATCGCTATCGGGTCCTAGTCTAGTTCCCCGACGGGGATGGTTTCGAAACGGAATGTCTTAGGATATTCTGTTTCGAAACACGTGTAAATGCTGGTGTAGTCGAGGAGGCGGTGGTGGAATATCACTCGGACGCCGGATAAGCAGACAAGCTCTGCCCATGCCACCAACTGGTTGAGAAAGAGGGGTTGAAGTGAGATGAAGTGGCATGGGCAGATCGAGCCCTTGATTTAGGGGCTAGTGGGCTGGCTCCATCATGATCTGGACAAAACTCATTGCTAAGTGACTGAACGGGATCCGAGCCCATCTAAAAGTGGCAAATTTTACAATATGCTTACGTACAGTTAGAATTGTGTTTGTAGTATCCATCTTCAGAATCTTAATTTTTTTTACATTTATTACATAAAGCATTATACTCCCACCACTTCAAAAAGAAAGTCCGGTCCTTAAAACGAGGAATTTAAAAAAAAAAAAAACATTTTTGCCATAAAAATTCACACTTTCTTCACATATTAATAGATATCAATAAATGCTTTGAATTTGCGAATAAAATTCTGAATTTCTCCGTGGCAAGAACTTTCCATTTACATGTCAACGTGAACATAAGAAATTCTCTCATTTAAGTACCAATCCCAGCAGTACTGCTTCCATTAATTGCAGTCAATATATATTGTGAACATAAGAAATTATCTCATTTGTAGTACCAATCCCACATGGATGCATTCATTTATCATTCAGCTAGCGTACAAATTAAGTATGAACATCACAAAAATATTTCCAATGTTTGTTGAGAAAACTTGAACTTAAGGAAACTGCGTACCCCCCTGCGTTCCATATATATTATTTGCTCTAAATGGAAAACTCAATTAATTTTAAAGAACATATCCAATTAATGCATACATTGTTACGGAGTCCAACATGATTTTTAACCGTACTGTAAATTTGTTCTCTATTTACAAAATTTTGGTTTGATCATTTATGATTGTTAGAAAAGTTTCTGTTTGATCAATTGTCTTTTAGCATGAATGAGAAACATGAGAAGCTACATTAAATGAACAATTTGAACTACACTGATTGGAGCATGAACGAGAAACACGACGAGCATGAACTATTCAAACTACACTTCATAGGAGCATGAACGAGAAACACGATGAGCCGCATTAAATGAAGGATTTGAACTATACTAGCTAGTAGGTCAGAAAGAGGACCACTGAAAGCAAGAAAACATTGGACCACATTCATCATGTATTCGGACAAACAAAACAAAATATTCTTTGCCATATAAAAAATAAAAATAAAAAGTCACAAAGTCTTGGTCATTGTCCTTTTTCCTTGTTACATATGTATTGAGAAGTCTTTGTCCTCGTTTAGTCTGTCATCTTTCTCAGTTAATGTGGTCGTTGAAGATATCGGCAATTTGGAGTAATTAACGATAGAAACGTACAACTATGTTCCGTTCGTGAATCATGTTTACTCTTTTGAACAAACAAATCTACAATAAAGCCATAAAGGGGTAGTAATTTTTGCGGGATTCCGATAAATTTGGTTCACTCATTTCTGAACCGTGGTTCGATTGAGAGTGGCTCCTGACTTCCACCTAACCATGGTTCGATTGAGAGGTGCTAGCTAGCACCTCCAGTACTCCACTACATATTTCCACTAACTAACTCCCAACCGACTTACCACAGTTACAGTACTATGGTGTAACTAGACACATCATACTACTATAAGGATACATTAGATTCAGTACTCCACTATATATATATATATATATATGATCTGCAACTCGCCTAACTACATTATCCTTGGTGCGCGCTCTAGCTCCTTCATTGAAGTGCATCAGTTCATGCGATTATTTCTTGAGTCGTTGTGTACATTTTTTTTGAACAGCGAAAATTATAGTATTTATTAATAACGAAGGAATTACATTAGAATCCAAAGGAATATTGGGGATGAAACTGCATCACAACCAACGGAAAACATCCCAAATTAAATAGGATATCAAAAGCCTACTCATTACAATGAACCAAATGCAGGAAGAGAATATATTCATCGCTAGATACATCCCAAAATTAATAGCAGGTAGTTTTTTTTTTCCTTGAACAACAAAGAGATTTATTAATCTTTGAAAACAGATTACAGAGATTAAAATGATCCAAAGCATGAGGCATCATCGCCAGAAAGGATTATCATGCCAAGTGATCAGCATCATCAGGTTGGTGATCGACTAGCTGTGGTGAAACACTATTTCTGTTGCCCTGGAAGTACTAGTTATAGGACTCATTATGCAAAATTTACCCATTGTCCGATGGTTATTATGATTTGGAAAACTCAATTAAGGTGGATTGTTTCAACGCTGATTGGAAGAGCTCAATAATGGTTTCGCTGATGACAAATTGGGAAGGTGATCTATGGAGGCGGCTGCTCTAGGATTCTGTGGAGCAAGTTTCTCTTGCTTCCCTGATGATGTGCGGCTCTCATTGCTATATTTTTCTTGTATGCAAAATTTGGCTGATGTTCCCCAACTTCCCCTTCACTTCGCCTAGGAACATGGAAGTACTGGGGGGATTTCTCCATTGTGTTTTTGTTTCTCGAGCAGATGATTTCTCCATTGTGTTTTTGTTTCCAAATTTGGCTCTCATTGTTATATTTTTTGATCACGTTATATGTGGCTTGGTGGTGTTTGGAGGTGGCGATTCGGTGGTGGTAGGTTGTGACTGTCTGATCATGGTGGTGGGCAGTGGCTATCGGCTGCGACTGAATATCTCTGATGGGAGAGTTTAGGTTTTAGGTTTTCTTGCTCTGGGCTTAGCCCACCAAAGTGGGCTAGATTATTTTGTGTACACTTTATTGTAAGATTTAGGCTTTTTAGGCCTTTAGGAGTTTATTTGAACTATTTATTATATATTTGGACATTTTAGGCCTCTAGGTGTGTGGGCTTAATCCCTTTGGCTATATTTTCTAACTTTTGATTAGATTCCCTTTCTCCATTTTTCTAATAAAATGTTACTTTTACAGATTAAAAAAAAAAAACAAACAGAAAACACGTATCCTAAATATGAAGGCACCTACAGTACCGTCCAACATGCATGAATCACATGCAATACTCCTGCACGCCTATATAAACCCAAGTTTATAAGCTCCAAAAAAACCCACAACTCTACAAGCTATACATAAGCTCCTTTGTCTTCAGTAACGAGTGCCATTATTTGCAAAAAATAAACAATGGAGGCTCAAGGCAATGGCTACGCTAATGGAAATCACTTGCCAATTATTGGCAATAGCTTTCCTTTAATTCATCGTGCCTCTTTCCCTGACGATTTTGTTTTCGGCACAGCATCAGCTGCTTATCAGGTACTCCCATGTATCATAGTATTTAGGTTTTTTTTTTTTTTATAGAAGTTATAATATTTTATCAACAAAGGAAAAGGAATTTGTTAATAAGGGATTCATGACCAAGATGGGGATACGTACCATTTGGATAGTCGCGGAAAAAAAAAAGAAAAGAAATTGCTGCTTCGAATTTTTGTACCGGACAATATTGCGGGGACATTCTGAAAGGACAAAAGAACCAAGAATAACAGAGCAAATAACTAGTTTTGCATGGAGCAAACTTCTCCATCGCATTTGGATAGTAGTAAACTAGTAATTAACAAAAATTGTTGCTTTGGTTTTGGTGTTTTTTCTTAGTATGAAGGCGCGACAAAGGAAGGGAGTCGTGGCCCAAGCATTTGGGATGATTTCACCCAGAGATGGCCTGGTAATCTCTCTCTCTCTCTCTAGATGGTTGTATCACTTGTGTCCTTAGAAATAACAAACCAATTCTAATCCCAAGGGACTGGCTTGGTATGTGATTGTCGGACTGAGGAGTTGTATTTCTTGTGGTTTTCTCTTCCTCCGGTTTGATGCCTCATGCTTGGATCCTTTTAATTAATCTTTGTAATTTATTTTCAATGATTGATTAATAAAATCCTTTTTTGCTGTTTAAAAAAAAAATACACTACCAAATATTAGTGAACATGTTTGATCATTAATAGGCATGCCAAAAGGGGAAGTTTGGAATCACTAATGTTTGATCATTATTAACCTAGTTTTTGAACAATTAGCTAGGCCCTTGCTCTTATTTAGCAATAACCATCTTTTCATCTTTTTGGATGTTCATGGTGAAATGGCAGGTAGGATCGCTGATGGCAGTAACGGAAACACGGCAATTGATTTTTATCGTCAATTTAAGGTAAATTGTTTTGAATAATTATATAGGTAGCTTGTTTATGCAGTTCCATTTATCACTACGAAGTACGAATAGTGATGGCAATAACGTCTTTTTTAACCGCCCTTTGGTTTCGGAACATATGAAATTGTAGGAAGATGTGAAGATCATGAAGAAAATGGGTTTGGAGGGCTTTAGATTCTCAATTTCATGGTCCAGAATCTTGCCTTGTAAGATTTGATTGTTTCAGTACTTTTTGCTGGCTTTATGCAATCACTTATGGAATTGCAAATAGCATCAATTTATGAAATTGCTTTTGACATTCCTTCCTTCAACCAGTTTAATTGTAGTATTTAATTTAATTTATTGGGCATGTTTCTAATGTAGTATTCCATAATGCAATTGTCAGGTGGACAGCTAAATCAGGGTATTAACAAGGAAGGAATCCAGTTTTACAATGACCTAATTGACGAGCTTATCGCAAATGGTTATGTCTCTCAAATTAATCATGATCTTAATGGATTTTGATACGAATTATAGTAAATCATGTTTTCATTTAATCTCAAAAAGTTTGTATGCGCGCATGCCAACATAATTTGTATTGGTGTATGTACGTAGATGTAACCCCATTTGTGACTCTGTACCATTGGGACGTTCCCCAAGCATTGGAAGATGCATATGGCGGCTTTCTAAGTTCTAAAATAGTGTAAGTGATCGAATCCGATTTTATTACTTAGCTATATACATATATCCACCTCATAGATATTGTAATTAACGAGTATTATTAATTAGCTGATGTAATCAAATGAGCTTTGGTGGTCTATCAAATGTTAGGGCCGACTTTTGTGACTACGTGGATCTTTGCTTTTGGGAGTTTGGTGATCGAGTGAAACATTGGATCACACTAAATGAGCCATGGAGCTTTTGTAAGTATGGGTATGCAACTGGCGCGGACGCACCAGGTCGAGGCAGTACTGCCGTAACGCCTCTTACATCTTCGACTGAAGATAGCACATGGAGTTTCGAGCAGTCACATCGATCTAATACACGTGCTCCATCGGAACCATTTGACAATGGAAATCCTGCTACAGAACCTTACATAGTCGCGCAAAACCTTCTTCTTGCTCATGCAGCTGCAGTAGAGGTCTATAGAAAAAAATATCAGGTTTGATCAGTTTTACATTAGGTTCCCACACTAGTATGATAAACTAGAATTAATTGATATAAAATCATTGACTTCTGTCTCGCACGTCTCAAAACTTTGGAGATTTGGAAATGGCTCTGATGAATTAATTGAATATGGAACATGCATGTTTGATCATTAATAGGCATGCCAAAAGGGGAAGATTGGAATCACTAATGTGATAACCTGGACGGAGCCTTACACTGATTCAAAAGCTAATAGCGATGCCGCAGAGCGAGCACTAGATTTCATGTTGGGATGGTGAGTGAGTACTACTACACATTCTAGCTATGGAAAATGCATACTTAATGAAGGCAGAAACCTAGCTAGAAAAGAAGGAAAGAATATGTTGGTTTTGTTTTTATTTTCAAAAAATGCACCGTAGCCGTTGAACGTGGTTTAATTTTTTTGAGATTGCTTTTACGTACAGTTGATATTTGTGGGCACGCGCCCCGAAAATCGCTTGGTCTCTTATCGGTGTGCGGCCCTCTTTCGAAAAACGCGCGGCGAAACGCCTCGATTCAGAGTCGCCACTCGGGTTTTAGCGGAGGAATACCCAAGGAACCGAACTCGAAAAACGCTTGCCACGTTTTGTTTGATTTTGAAAAGGCGTAGACCAGTCCGTCGTCACCTTCGATATCTGAGGTTCGGGAGCCAGGTTACGAGAGGGGAAGGGTTTTATGGCACCCCTCTCGCCCAATCCGGAGATCGGTCTCTACTCGGGCATTTTATGAAAACCTTTGCATCTTTCTCTCATTTTATCATTTTTTTAGCCAGTTAGGGCGGGGGAACAATTAATGGGGATGAAAGCGGTAACAAATTGCAGTTTATGTGACAAAATATTTATGAATGATTTGATTGCAATGCTAAGTATAGATTGAGAACAAGCACTGATCATCCCGAGCAAGCTGCAGCACGCTGTCACAAGGTGACGTGAGCAGATTCTGCCAGCATGCACTGGTCAAGCCACTGCATGTTGAGACAACCTGCGCACGCCACAAATAGACTGGCGTACTCCACTTGTTGGGTCTCTCAGTCTTTGTTTGCAACCCTCTGGGCTCTGGAAGAGGACCAGCGCACACCCAGGACAAACCACGCAGTTTAATATAGCAGAATATACAAAAACACGGGCAGAATGAATGGCTTTAAGCCATGAAAGAAAGCAGAACACCCCAAAACAGTGTGGGGACAAAAGATAGGCCTAGATTATGCTAAGATGCAAGGGCCAGCCACTGGATCCAGGGGAACACTGCCGTACGCCAGGTTTTGGCTACCGTACGCCACTTTTGCTTTTGATCCCAGTGTTTGGCTTTGCATCATCTGGGCTCTGGAGCATGACCAGAAGGATCCCAGAGGCCTTTATATGACATAATGAACAGGATAGGATGCCACCACTTAAACAGTTCTAAGCATGGAAAGCAGTAAACTGATTATTAGCATGCTAAGGTGATTGACAGAAAGATAAAACAGAAAGAGTGACGATCCATGATCCCCACGCCAGTTATTGCCATACAACCAGAACTGGCGTACGGCAGTCGTGAACTGGCGTGCGCCATGTGTAATCACTTACGATGGCTGTATTTTATCAGTTTAAGGCCAGGACTAGTATCATCTACTAGCCTGGGCCTTACTGACCCCCCTCAGGAGACGAAAACAGAAGAGAACACAAAGGTGGTATACCTCTTCTTGCTATGGTTTTGTGGTTGTTTTTGAACTTGAGGGTTGAAGATGGTGGCTTATGTGGTGACTGGGTTCCAGTAGGTGATATGGGAGTGTGTGACTTCCTCTTGTCTTTCACTGGATGAAAGGAGAGGGAGGACTTGAAGAAAGGAGAAGAAGAGAGATGGTGCTTCTTTAATGTGGCTAACCCCTTGCAAATGAATGCAAGGGGGGTATTTATAGGGGGAATGGACTGAGATCAGTTAAGGCCAAAGGGCTGTTTGGCTGGTTGGAAGAGGCTTGAGCCTTCCATGCATTAAATGCATGGGACTAGGCTTGATGGGGGGTGTAGGAGAGAGAGGGGACGCCCCTGCCGAAAGCACTCATCAGGCACACTGTAGCCGACGTCAGGGTGGCACAAAAGTCCCGCCCAAGTGGCTGAATAAAGTTGATTTGACTGGGTTTGACTGGCGTGCGCCACTTTGTAACTGGCGTGCGCCAGTGAAAGCTAGGCCCATGGTCGATGACTGACACGTGGCAGCTTACTGGCGTACGTCACCAATGTACTGGCGCAAGCCAGTTGGGTTTTGCTGGGGCCGTTTGGCTCTGGTTTGAAGGGTTTGAAACCGGGTTTGAAAGGGGTTTGGGATGCTCAAGGTTTAGACACACCTTTGTCCTTGATCTGTTTTCGACTATAATCATCATCGGGGAAATAAAAGTTCGACAAATAACGTTATCTGGACAGTCCAGAATGGGGTGTCTACAGAAGCCCCCCTTTGACGGCACTTGAAGCACCATTGACTGGAGACAAGTAACGTCAAAGGTTTTCTAGACACCCTCTTCGAGGCTATCCAGAATGCATGGAATTTTGAAGAACCTGTTTGCTTTCGAAATTGGACGAGCGGATCGTCGTTGAATTGAAATTGGACGATTGGATCGTCGTTGATTTGAAATTGGACGAGGAGATCGTCGTTGATTTGAAATTGGACGAGCGGATCGTCGTTGAATCGAGATTGGACGAGCGGATCGTCGTTGAATCGAGATCGGACGAGCGGATCGTCGTTGAATTGAGATCGGACGAGCGGATCGTCGTTGAATTGGGTTTGGACGAGCGGATCGTCGTTGAATTGAAATTGGACGAGCGGATCGTCGTTGAATTGAAATTGGACGGATAGATCGTCGTTGAATTGAAATTGGACGGATAGATCGTCGTTGAATTGAAATTGGACGGATAGATCGTCGTTGAATTGAAATTGGACGGATAGATCGTCGTTGAATTGAAATTGGACGGATAGATCGTCGTTGAATTGAAATTGGACGGATAGATCGTCGTTGAATTGAATTTGGACGGATAGATCGTCGTTGAATTGAATTTGGACGAGTGGATCGTCGTTGATTTGAAATTGGACGGTTGGATCGTCGTTGATTTGAAATTGGACGGATAGATCGTCGTTGAATTGAAATTGGACGGATAGATCGTCGTTGAATTGAAATTGGACGGATAGATCGTCGTTGCATTGAAATTGGACGGATAGATCGTCGTTGAATTGAAATTGGACGGATAGATCGTCGTTGAATTGAATTTGGACGGATAGATCGTCGTTGCATTGTATTTGGACGATTGGATCGTCGTTGAATTGAATTTGGACGGATAGATCGTCGTTGAATTGAATTTGGACGGATAGATCGTCGTTGAATTGAATTGGACGAATAGATCGTCGTTGATTGAAAAATGGACAAGTCTCTGCTTGGGGATGGGCCCAAAACTTCTCAGAACAAGTCGGGCTTTGACCTGGAGAATAAAATTTGGCACGGGCCCTGATTTGGGCCTGAGGCCCATAAATTACTGGCGTACGGTACGCCAGTACTGGCGTACGCCAGGTTTGCAAGAGATCCGAGCCCAGATCCGAGCCCAGACCCGGCCCACTCGCCCCATACGACGTATACACTCCCGAACCAGTGCAGAAACCGCTCTTCTTCGGTTTGAACTCTGAAATACGCCCAAAACTTCACACAACTCCTCAATCTCTTACTCAAACTTCGATTTCCTTCCAAAATCCACGCTACCCAACTTATCTATGGCAGAAACTGGTGGTGGTGGCGGCAATGGCGCTGCCGGTGAGGAGAGAAACCGGCCAGGGGGTGAAATCGAGGCCCCGAGGCTTCAAATCGACGATCAAACGACGGTAGGGGTGTCGTCGGGCGCTGGCGCTGGCAGTGCAGGCGGCGGCGATGGCAGTGGTGGCCATGCAGCGGAGGCTGGCGGTGGCGAAGGGCGGCGTACGCCAGGGGAGGGGAGGCGTACGCCAGGTATTCCTGGGCCAGTGGGCCCACGGGTTGAACGGCTGGACCCACGGAGTGGTGTAGAGGGTGTGGTGATCACGGGCCTTGGCTCGGTGGGGGCCGGCGGTGCCAGTGGCGGCGGCAGTGGTGATGTTGGTGATGATGGTGGTGATGGTGGCCGACCGGGGACACCACCAAGGGATCCGGCGAGGGGTAAGGCTCCTGTGGTTGAGGAGGCCGCATCCGGAGAGGTACCTAGGGAGGAGGTGGAGTTCCGGCCGGTAGTGGGCTCTTCGGCGCATGTCGCCATCACTCGGGGCGATTTTGCAGAGTTTGTGTCCGAGGAGGAACTCGGACGGCTGCTCCGGGAGAATCCGGGAGTGGTGGCTGCAGTGCTGGCTGCACGGGAGGACCGGGCCCGGCAGGTTGAGCGGGCGCTGGAGGAGGAGCGCCTGAGAGAAGAGGCCGAGAGGGCTAGGACCGAGGAGGAGGCCTTTGAGAGCGAGGCCGGGGCTGCAGAGGAGGCGCAGGGGGAGGTGTGGTCCTTCGAGCGGGCGACGACGCTTGCAGAGTCCGCCCGGCTGGCACCCCGCCGTCAGTTCGACGCGGCCACGTATGCCCCGCCCGAGCCGCACCTGTTTATACCGTCCGGGGTCGAGAGCCTCGCGCCTCTGAGGGGGAGTTACGACGCTGAGCTGATACTGAGGGACCCTCAGAGGCACCTGTCAGTGGACTGGGCACAGGTACTTTCCGAACTTGCTTTGATATTTCATGCTTTGTCGCTTTTATGATATGCAATTAGAACTTTGGTAAATTAGCTCATAATGCATGTAGATTGGAACCTCGACTGTAACTTGACTGAGCAAAAGGAATCTTGAATAGTATGCCTCGACGTAGAAACTTGACTTGAATGCTAGAACACTTGAAGTAGTTGAATCGGCTTGTATAATGCCCATGACTTTGAAAAGCGGTTAGTGCCAAACTTGAATCGACATTAAGCGGCCTCGACTTGGTAGGACTGTCTTTTGAACTAACACTCGACTAGAAAGTGATACTCGAACTAGGTAAATTGCCATGACATGCTGAACGCCCGGATGGCGTGCCCCGTAATTTGTATAGACCATACTGATAAGCTGAAAACCTGCAAAATCGCCTGAGAGATGTATCCTGAGAGAAAAGAGGCCCTGTAGCTCGGAGCTTGACTGAAAAATACCCTTGAATTGACTTGACTGATTAACGGAACTGAATGGTATGGCATGAGTGCCCGGTAGCTTTGCTCGACCTTTATGATGCTCATTTCGACTGTAGCGTTACCTTTTGAGATTCTGAATTCGACTAACGGTTTGGATTGCCATTATTGATGAAATTCTTTCCTTTGTCTGTCTTTGTTGTGCAGAGGGGAGCAGCCAGCACCCGGGGCCACGGAGGTCCGGCGAGTTCGCTTGAGCTGTACAGGAGTTTGCCCGAGCAGGTCAGGGCACTGGTTGACGTGGCAGGATTCCGGCCCTTTATCCTCACACTGACGCCCGTGAGGAGCGACCACGCTCTGTTGACGGCGCTGGCCGAAAGGTGGTGGGATTCTTCGAATACCTTCCACTTGCCGATTGGGGAGATGACGGTGACTCCGTCAGACTTTGCAGCGCTCACCGGTCTGAGGGTAGGAGGGGATCCCATTCCGTTTGACTCGGAGATGTACCGGGATCCTGAGGCTCTGGCGTGGTTTCTGGGGCAGGCGCCGGCAGGTGAGGCAGAGACGGTCCACTATGACCAGTTCAAGCGGTACTTGCACGGGAGGGAGCCTGAGTCGGACTTGGAGGCAGAGCAGATGGCGAGGGCCTATTTGTTGTACCTGTTCGGGGCTACGCTGTACCCGAACAAGCGGTCCACGGTGCACTTGTCCTACTTGCCGGCCCTTCACGACTTGAGCACAGCCTCGAGGTTCGACTGGGGAGGAGCAGCTCTGGGTACCTGCTATGGTTTCATGGGGGCCTTCTCGCGCGGGAAGAAAGCGGCTGCCGGCTACTGGAGGGTGTGGGAGGTAAGAGACGAAGCCTGTCATTTACTTACCGCTTTTCCATTTATCGCACTCGTACTTTGATTTGCATATGAACTGTATTCTGACGCTTTGATTGTTTGACCATTTGCAGCTATGGGCCTACGAGGTGCTGAAGATGTACCCTCCGGAGAATAAGTGCCCGAACCCGAGGACGCTCCCCCGTGCCATGATTTGGGGGCCTATGTATAGCGGGAAGAAGAAGTCAAGAGGGAGCCTCCTAGCTTTCCGGACCTACCTCGACGAGCTGTCCGGTACTCAGGTATACAACATGTTAATTTTGATCATTCTGCCCGTAGAATTGCTTTAATGCTGTCGCTGATTCTTTACAAACTGTGCCATTGTATTACAG
>CM033793.1:117743-129124 GCA_019656835.1 Rhododendron ovatum | reverse complement strand
CCCCCCCCCCCCCCCCCCCCCCCCCAACACACACTGACCCACACACACAAACAAAATCTGCATACATTAGGATTACTGTTAATGGTTGATCAAATTTGATAATTAATTCCCCTTCGGAAACAAAGAAGTTCCGGTCCTAGGAGGATAATATCAATCACTTAACGTCCATCCGATGCATTTGCTATGGTTATTTCGTACCCTCCCTTTTTCTTTTCATATACTTTTTGCTTACTATACCCGCTGCTGGAGCTTTATAAACTAAATTTTTACTCTCGTTCCCGTCGCCATTGTAAAATTTGTTTATGATCAATGAAGTGATGCTTACTGTGTAGTTTTATCTAATTCATTCCCATTGATAGACATGAGAATATCTCACAAAACGTTGATACAAAATGCTCACTAATGCATCATGACTACATAATAGTTACGGTGTTTCCTCAACTATGTAAACAACTTTGTCCCTCAATTTTTTAATTACAATCTATTTTGTCCAGTTTCTAGGTAAAATTTTGTCCAATTTCGTACAATTTTGGACAAAATAGATTGCAGAACAGAAAGTTGAGGCGAAATTTTTTTCTATTACATAGTTTAAGGATGAAGTGGAAAAAATGTCGATATTTTAGGGGATAAAAGTAAAAAAAAAACATCCTACTTGATTGGTCCGACGGGAAGCCCATAAAGCAGCTGCTTCAGGCCCAATGTTTGGGTCCAGAATTAGGTTCCCAGTTCCTACAATTCTTGTATATGTGTTAATGGTGGGTTGAAAATAAAATGTTTCCATCAACAACGATGGGCCAATATGTAGAAAGGCCCAATAACCTTTTTAGTCACATAGTTATGGTTCGCTGGTAACGTACACGCATCAAAATCGCGAACTCATTAATTTTACAAGAATTCAAGCAAATTTGCGAACTTTTAATATTTTAAATTTTGCAAGCTTTTGCAAAGACGGGTCCCAGAGACGTATTTATGCAAAATATGTGCCCTGTATGTATTAATTCTTAGCAGCTCTGTTCTAAGTTTAGCCAATTAACAAATTACTTTACACTTTAGTTATGCAAAAACTAGTCATCATTGCCATCTTCTAGTTATCGGATTAAGTTAATTTTTTTATGATGCAATTCGAATAATTATGTCTAAATTAATGAACAAATAAAAAATAATATTGCTTACACAAAATAATACTAGCTTTTTGTAAGATAAATTTCTTTTTTTTGCCCTTCAATCAAAACTTTAATTTGGCTCAAAAGTGAAGTTTAATTTAAATATTGATATGACTACACAAAAAAAGAAGGGCAAGAAAGGAAACACACTTTCTTTTGTACATTGATGCGATTACATTGACAATCTTTGTGGGACTTAAAAAAGCATTTTTGTGGATTAACAAACGTGGACGGTGGAAGTAAATAAAATAGGATGGAGGGAGTACATGTTAATAGGGACATGTGTGTGTGTACATCACTATTAAATGCGTTCATTTTTTCAAGGAACAGACAAATGGTCCAACGGTTGGACTAGAAAACAATACCACGGCCATGTAAAACAAAAACCACTTAAAAAAAGACACAACCGAAACAAATCAAGCATAGACAAAAGCTGCAAAAATTCAGCAGCAATAGTGAAAAATCAACAAAGTCCACTCAAGATCAGGTTTTGGAAAAATTAGATTTGCATAAAGTTAAAGTACCAAGTTATGTTCACTACAAGAAATTATACAATTCCCGACTAAAATTCCCGACTAAATAAAATTTAGTCGCCAATTGTTGAACCATTACCGACTAAAATTCATTTAGTCGGTAAATGTAAATTCTAACACCGACTACATGAATTTTAGTCGGTAAATGTAAATAAATGCCGACTAAAACTATATTTAGTAGGGGAATATCAATTGTTTCCCGAAATTTAAAGAACAATAAATAAAATAAATATGCCGACTAAATATTTTAGTCGGTAAACATTAATAAATGCCGACTCAAACTACATTTAGTCGGGGAATATCAATTGTTTCCCGAAATTTAAAAAACAATAAATAAAATAAATATGCCGACTAAATATTTTAGTCGGTAAATGTTAATAAATGCCGACTAAAACTATATTTAGTTGGGGAATTTCCCGAAATTAAAAAAACCAATAAATGAAATAAATATGCCGACTAAATCATTTGGTCGAAAAATGTAATTTTTAGCCGACTAAAATTATAATTTAGTCGGGAAATATATATTTTTTTCCCTTTTTTAAAATTTCAAGAAATACGGTAATTGTTCGACTACATTGATCACAATGCAACCTTCCCGATCAAAACCATTCATTTTTTTTTCTTCTTAATCATAACATTCTCGTAAAATTTTGGCTCGATCGGGAAAACAAGTTCCGCCTTTATCAGCACACAAATTCTTTCATAAAAAGAATTTTACTGTCCAATTAAGTGTCTATCCATATGTGAGCAACTTCATTCTTGGTACGAATGATCTAATTTGTATTACGTCAAATGTAGATGATTTTGATTGCCAAAAAAGACCTCAAGCAAAGCTTGGTTAATACACTATAACACTTAAACATCTCTGAAGGGATTAAATGTCTTTCGATCAGTGTGGTCACTGATATCTAATGATCTTCAATTTTTTGTGGCAATGCTATAATCGGTAAGACGTAAAATCCTAATGGTTCAGATCGAGCGTTAAAAAAAATGAGCCGGCAACTACCTTTAAAATCTATACATTGATTTTACTTGTTTCTGAATCAAAGATTTTGGGTTATAGTCCAATGTATAGTAGCCAGATGATCTTAACACAATCACAACGATTGATTCCGTTCATTTTATTGTACTTCGTGTTTTAATCATTCTCGTAAAATTTTGGGTTTATCGGGTTTTGAAACCCCCTTTATCGGGATGCAGATTCATTATTAGAATATGATATTTTACATCCGATCAAGTATTTCAAGATAAGAGATTTACTTCATTTTTGGTAGGAATGATTTATTCCCTCTTACGTAAAAGATAGATGGTTCTAATTTTAAAAAAAATAACTTAGGCCGCCCTCGAGCTCTGTACTATAAGGACTTTAACCATTTTTTTTATCGGAACGACTTTAAACTTGGAGCACTTATTAGCCTATTTATATATTAAAAAATATGGTTAATCCGTTTGAATCGATACGAAGATTATGTTTTTTTAATTATTTTATCCTAAAGGGTCATAGTTAATTTTTGCTTCCAGAGACAAATGTGAGAGCCATAGAACAAAATAAAAAAGCAAGTCTTTAATTATGAGAGTCCTATAGCAAATATTAATTATGACTCTTTTTTAAAAAAAGATCTTCACACCTTTTAAAAAAAAAAAGATCTTTTCACCTTTTTTATTCTGTTTGAACTGGTATAAAGATCTTATTTTTCTGATCATTTTAAATAAAAAAGCAGATACTAGAAACAAAAATTAAATATACGGGATCATTTTGTGGGACTCCGATATGAGCCCCACAAAAATGTATGTGCACGATATGTGTAAAATTATCTATGCAAGTAGCACAGTTGATAAAGTATATAAATTAAAATTGCATACATTTGAAACAAGTACATGGCTAGCTGATTGGAAAGTAGCTGGGTATGCGGACGGGAGGTCGAGGTTTCGAAACCTGGCAATGGCACTTCTCGAATTAAAAGGGACAATACGGAATTCCACGTGGCTGTTCGAGGAGCCACATCATGCCAATGTGAAACATCCTTTTTTTGGTGCTGACATCACATGGAAATTACTATTAGCGACTAAAGTTTTTGGTCGCTAATGATGTATATTCACCGACTAACAAGATTTAGCGACTAATGCTTTTTAGTCAGGAAAAGGACATTTGCTGACTAAACCGTTAGTCGCTAAAACATTACATCTGCCAACTAAACCCTATTTAGTCGGGAAATTTGCAAATACATTTCCCGACTCGCATTCCCCGACTAAATTGCCGACTAAATTATTTAGTCGGGAAAACCCTTTGGCGACTAAAAAATAGACATTCGGCGACTAAACCGTTAGTCGGGAATAGTGTAATTTGTTGCTGTCACCGCCATTGTTGCTACGTTATTGTCGAAACTCCACCACCTTTGCTTTGTACAAAAACTGTTGAAACCCGGAGCTCTAAATCCATCACAGATTGGTGATGGTCAACCCAAAAATGTGGTAAAAATTGTAGATCTAGCTCTCACTCGAAGAAGTAGAAAAAGCATCTTAACCCAGATCCACAAGAGAGAGTGAAAGCAGAGGAGTTAGAAAGTCCAAAGCTTTAGGAGGAAATAGCATGGTGAAAGGGGGAAGAAGGGAATGGGAATTAAGGGAAAAGGAAAAAAAATCACATCACAGTGTTACAAAAGCAATGAATAGCAACTCTTTTTTGGTGCAGGTTCAAACAATTTTCAACTCTTTCCATTTTTCTCTGTGGTGTATATAGAAAATGGGCTAATATTTCGGACCCTAAACAGTGTATATTGTCCTTAATATTTCGGGCCTATAATGTTGAGAGTGACGGGCCTATTCACGTGGCTCGAAAGAATTGATATCTTCAAACCGATGTATTTCATAAAGTTATTGGAGATCTGGTATAAAAGAGATTCAAATTAAAAGGTAAGGAACTTGGTGCAGAGATGAAGAAACTTTTCCAATAGCTTTCCAATTGGAGGCATATAATTGTCGGGGGCGAGGACGCAACATAGTTGGGATATGTTCATCCTTGGTGTGATCACGCTGAGCTTTGGGTCCGTTTTCTTCATTGTAATCTCCTTTAATTCTTATATCTATAAAATTGTTTATGTTGCTGATAAATACAAAAATTCTCGAATAGCTGGGATTTGTTTTCATATTAGAGTTGATTTCACTTTTCATCGATGACAATGCAATTCTTTTCCCAATTAAAATGTTACAAAATTAAAGCAATTGTGAATTTTCCCAATCTTAGATTGAACATCACACGAATCTCAGTCATGTGTTTGATGTCCCGAACATATGATTATGATTGAAGCCATTTGTTTTGTTGCTGTTTTTCTTAATAACAAACCATTCATTTTTTTAGACTAGTCGAGTTTGTTGTCCATAATAAAATGAGATTCGTGAGGTATATTGGCATGCACAGACCCGTATGAACGAAACACATTTTTCTTGAAGTGAATTCCAAAGTTGATAGCCATCAGTGTTTTTTTTCTTCCTAGAAGAAAATGTGTTTCATGTTGATAATAATACTGTCGGATCGATCACCTTTTACAATGAACCAAAAACACGACGAGCTGCATTAAATGACCCACCGAAAGTAAAAATGAACCCTTGGGGCATACTACGGCCCCAATGTCCCTAATTATCATCGCACGGTATGATTCACACCCAATGCTCGAGCATGACCGTTAATGTTGTGGTGGAACCCCAATTAATAATGTTGTAGATGAACCCCAATTAATAATGTTGTAGTGGAACCCCAACGTGATAATTCACACCCAATGCTCGAGCATGACCGTTAATAATGTTGTGGTGGAACCCCAACGTGATAATTCACACCCAATGCAATTGGGTGTATAATCGTGTTGTTTTCGTATTAAAAATAATTTATAAAATGAAATAGTTATTATTACCAGAAAGATAATGGTAAGTATTTTGGGTATCGTTTTCAGGGATTACGTAGGCCAAGTTGTGATTGCTTCAATTAATTTCTCATCCAATCCAGAAAGAGATTTGATTGTTTGATTTTTAAAATATTAAAAGCTAAATAAAATTTAAGCAATGAAAAAGTTGGGAGAGAATATGAGAGAAAAGATCTAGGGTTTCGAATACACTCGACCTGTTGCAATAGTTTCTATGCGACGATGAAGGTTAATTATTCGAATTAATCCGGATTTTGGGTTCGCGAGCCCTCCTGATGTCACTAGAAGGTTTTTATGAATCATCAAATAGCATGAGGTATCGCCGTCTAACGCGAACCATCTCTATGGCACTGATCGTCTAACAGCACGACACATCTAACGGAGCATAACCCATCTTATTTGATTATCACAAAACAATTAAGAACCGTTATATAAATGTATATAAAATTTAGGAATTCATATACAAGATATGATGGAAATAATTAATATTATAAATAAATTCTTGAAAGTTACTCTCTCCGTCCATTTTTAAGTGTCTTGCTTCGTAACTTCAATTTATTAAAAAAAATCATCATTATATCTTTCACATCAATTTTTTCTTCAACTTCCCTACTTAGTAAATTGCTACTCCCTCCCTTCCCCTCCCCCCCCCCCCCCCCCCCCACCCAGATTACCCCTCTCTCTCTCTGTCTCTCTGTCTCTCTCTCCCTTTTCTTTCTTTCCACCGTTTGCTTCTTTTCTTCTTCTTTTTTTCCCTTTTCTTTTTCAGTTTTTTTTTCATTTTATTTCATTTTCTTTCTTTCCAGTTTGAATTTTCTCTCTCTCTCTTTAATAATAGGTTCAAGTCTAATTCTAGGTTTTGTAAAGTAATTGAGAGAAAAAAAGTGTTTCAATTGATCATGCTTATCCCACTGTTTTCTTTTTCTTTTTTTGTCCTTTATAGATTAAAAAATATAGTTACGAAAATAAGTATTTCAATTTTCAATCTGTTTGAACTAGTACAAAGATGTTATTTTTCTGATCATTTCATCCTAAATGGTCGTAATAAATTTTTTGCTCCAAAGCTTTTCAATGAACACCCTAAGAGAGTCCTGAAACTAAATAATGAGTCGTAGGGTGCTCGTTGAAAAGTCGTAAAGCAAAAAATTCATTAAAATTACAATTAGTGTTCGGGAACTAATTACGAAATGTATTTTGCAAATGACATACTAATCCAAAATACAAATGTTATATTTAGGATTACTTTTTTTTTTTAACTATAGTACAATTTTATAAATTTGTTAACCATTATTTAGCATAGATCCTCCTCTTAACTGATTCAGTAGTATGTTGCTTCAAATCACGTTTATACTCCATAGGATTGCAAATGGATGGTTTCTATTTTTTTTTTTTTACAACTAAAACGGAAAAGTTTTAGGGGCTACTATGTTAATGGGGACAGCAGAGCCCCTGGGTCCCCCATACTTTTTAATTAATTTTTTTATTTAATTACTTATATCTTATTTGTTTAATTTCTATAAATACACCCTTTGTATATTTAAAAATATAATTCAACAATTAAGTGCTTTAATTCTCAATTCAATTAAATCAGAGCAAAGATCGTTTTTTTATTACTTTATTTGAAATGGTCATAATGAATTTTTTGGTTTAAGGCTTTTCAACAAACACCTTAAGACTCATTATTTAGTTTCAAAACTCTCTTAGGGTATCCATTGAAAGGTCTTGGTGCCAAAAATTTATTATGATCATTTATGATGAAATGATCAGAAAAATAACAACTTTGCATCAGTTCAAACGGATTGAAAATTGAAATACTTATTTTCGTAACTATATTTTTTAATCTATAAAGGACAAAAAAAGAAAAAGAAAATAGTGGGATAAAATGATCAATTGAAACACTTTTTTTCTCTCAATTACTTTACAAAGCCTAGAATTAGACTTGAACCTATTATTAAAGAGAGAAAAAAATTCAAATTGGAAAAAAAAAATGAAATAAAATGAAAAAAAAACTGGAAAAGAAAAGGAAAAAAAAAAAGAAGAAAAGAAGCAAACGGTGGAAAGAAAGAAAAAGGAGAGAGAGAGAGAGAGAGATAGAGGGGTAATTCGAGAAAATGGAGGTGGGGCCGCGGGGAGGGGGGGGGGGGGGGTGTGGGGGAATAGCAGGTCTCCCCTACTTACTCATTATCATTATATTTTTACTTACTAACTTTTTAAAATAGAATATACTTTTAGGGACAAAATAGATAATGCACCAATTTTTACTCACTAACTTTACAAAATTGACATTTATTTAGGGACAACCAAAAATAAAATACTGGACTCTCAATAAGAGATGGAGGGAGTATATAACCATGATTCAAATGATAGAACACTAAATCAAAACATATCTTTGCAATAATAAAGCCCATTGAAATGTTAAGCCTCCAAATACCTACAAACACAAAGATCAAGCACTAAGCTCCGGGCAACAATACAAATGAACTTAGCAAGGTTAAATTAAGGAGCGCTTATGTGAATAATTACGTGCCCATAAGTGTATATACGGAAAATTAGGCCCCGTTCCCGAAAGGAAAATAAGTACTTATTTTTTAAGAAGACAATTTCAAGTTCAAAAATCATGTGTTTATACAAATAATTTTTCTATTAATATGGATCTTGTTTGATAGATCTCATTGAGATCTTTGATACGATGCAAAAAAAAATTGGAAAACTATTTTTCATTTACATTTTTTTTGTGTTTAAAAAAGTGAAATAAATACTTATTTTTTAAGAAGGTGTTCTGGAATGAGGCCTAATTATTTTTTGAATTTCAAGTTCTAAATTGTAAAGAGTAGATTATTTTTCATAGACTCTGCACATGGGCGGGTCCACATAGTCTTATCAGAGTCACATACATCGATTAGGAAGAGTCTCATGATCAGTCATCTCGGTAGTAGATGGATGAGATTCGTAAGGAGATGAGATTAAGATTGAGACTAGTAATGAGAAGAGATTGATAATGAGTATATTTGTTTGGAATAAAATTTGATGATGAGATTATTAATATTATGTTTGTTTGAAATGAAATTAGATGATGAGATTGGATTGATAGAAGAGATTGATAATGAGGAAATGTTGGAAGGAGATTACCAATACCATCTTCAAGAAGGTATTAGCAATACCCCAAAGTTAGGGTCTTCGCAATCCCTCCGGATTAATAGTGCGGACCATTTTTGGAAAACCAAACGGTATTGATAATATCCCCACCTCTACCAATCCAATTCCAACCGCTTGGAGGGTTATCGTACCAGGCCAGAATGAATATTTATCATAGACTATGCACATGGGCGGGTCCGCGAACTCTTTCTTCATCATTTGGCGTGTACCAAATTATGTGAGACTCATTTCGGGATCTTACACTAATAACTAGAGCCATTCAATTTGTTTGTCTTAATAACTCAAAAGGTGTATTTGTTTGTAATACATTCTGGTTATAGTAAAAAATACAAAATGTAAAATACAAAATGCAAAAAGTAAAAAAAAATACGGCTCCCAAACATTAATCGCATTATATGTGCTTTTTTTCCCACTTTATCTTTGATGTGACTAGGCGGTAATATATAAGTACGCCGGTCCAAAGTAGGAGAGATTATTTCATGCTTCCAGGGCATAGCCACGTGGTGCCCCGGTACTTTCTGCACCACACATTTCAGTGTGGGCCATTGAAATGTGTGGTACAGAAAGTCCTGGGGGCACCACATGACTATGCCCTTAGGACATAGTATAATTTTTCCCAAAGTAGAGACAAAGAAAAGGAAAATTAAATAAACAGAAAACATGTGCCCTAAATATGAAGGCGCAGATCTTTCAAAAAAAAAATATGAAGGCGCATACACCACCGACAATGGGGAGCCGAGTCCCTGCAAGCTGCAGCGCTCCCAAACTGTGTCGTTTGGGGCATGTTAGGCTTGTCGACTTATGAACCTGTCAACTTTTTATCCCATACATCACAACTTTGCTACAAACCTCACAACTGTATCACAATCTAACGAAAATTTGATCCATAACATAATAATATCAAGAATTATACTAATATTTTATATTTCCAACAAATTAATAACATCAAAATGCTACACGGTGACAATCCGAATTTCTAAATCCCCCCAAAAACAATAATAAATTTTCTTCTTTAAAAACATTAGAAAAGTGCGGCTAGGGTATTAATTACAATCTCCTTAACTTATTGATTTTCGTCCTCGCAATTTTTCGATTCCAGATATCTATTTTTTTCCTTAAACAAAACAAACTTTTGCTACACACTCTAATTAAAATAGTTTCATTTCATAAAATCACGCTTTCGCTATGCACTTTGATAGAAATACGATTTTTTAAAAATCACCCACTCATCCCATATAAGATCCATTCCTTAAGCTTTGATACCAACGGTGACGACCCAAATTTCTAAATTGTCTAAAAGTAATAATTTATTCTTTCAATTTTCTTCTTTAAAATCATTAGAAAAATACGGTGGTTAAAATTACCCCTTAAGCTACAGAGAAATAAGGAAACCCCTTCAGTTACAGAGAAAGCTATTGTTGCATTTTTTTGACTTATGTATTCTGAGCTGAGTCATTCTTGCATGATGATTATTTTTTCGAGTTATTTATTTTGCTTTTGAAGAAGGATCTATGTCTTTCTTTGAAAAATGTTTCTAGTGACAAGAGATGAATCATGTAGTGTTTTTACATTATTAATTTGTTGGCAAATGTATAATCTATATATATATTTTTTGGGATCGGCTGGCCATATATAAGCCTTGGTATTGATATGTTTTTGGAGCAAGTTTTCATTGATTGTAACACAGTTGTAATGTATGGGATAAAAAAGTTGACAGGTTCATAAGTCGACAAAAAGTTGGAAGCTTGTCTACAAGCCTAACATGCCCCTAACGACACAGTTTGGGAGCGCTGCAATTTGCAGCCCAAAATGGGCGCTACAGGGACTCGGCTCCCTCCAATCTCCATTGAAGCAACTAATTTGTTTGGAAATGGATGCTTTGGCGGCTATGCAACTTATTTTGGGTCCAAACCAACCACGTCACAGCTCGAGTAATATTATCCATGATTGCAGGTACTTGATGAGGCAACTGGGAGTGGAGAGGATTGATCATGTCTACCGCGAAGGAAAATAGTATGCGGATTTGCTAGCTAATATGGTTTTTAATGATACTTTAGATTTTGAATAGGGACACGTAATACGATGACCTTCAAAACCGTACTCATTACAGTGGATTTGGATAGCAGACAAAGTATTCTCTGTAAAATCGGTATATAGGCAGTGGAAAATCCAGACACAATCCCGGAATACTTTATTGGGTTCATTGTGGAGGAATCTGAGCCCCCCTAAAGTGAAAATTTTCTCAAGGATGGCCATTCAAGATAGAGTTGCAACAAGGTCGGTACTTCCCGATAGAAACTTAATTTCGGAGATTCAATTGGCAATGTGCCCCCTGTGTGCTTTACATGTGGAAACACCTCAACATCTGCTCCTACATTGTCGATTTTCGTAGGTGATGTGGTCAGAAATTTTGGATTGGTGGAACATCCAGTGGGTCTGTACATCCTCATTAGCAGAGTTAGTGTTTTGGTGGTTGGAAATAGGTTTTGAGACTTGGCGAAAGATATCTGGGAAGTTTATTTTTTTGCAACGCTTTGGTCCTTCTGGTTAACGATGAATGGCTATATCTTCAACGGGGCAACAACCTAGGCTTCGGAAGTGGCGGATTTAAT
>CM033793.1:75782-117643 GCA_019656835.1 Rhododendron ovatum | reverse complement strand
TAAAATTAGAGTAGCTATGTGGATGAAGGCTAAGTTTGACATCAAAATTTACACAGTGGAGGATTTCAAAGGTTATTTGGATGGGATTCGAAAAGTGAAGGTGTAGAGTGAGTAGTGAGGTGTTTTATCCAATCTTGGTTGGATAGATCTTTGTACTTTTTGCTTTCTCATCGATGTACCCTTTCGAGTTTAATAAAAAGTTCCATTTGCCAAGCAAAAAAAAAAAAAAATGATACTTTAGATTTTCAGGTTTTAGATTGTGCTCTGGTTTGTATTAATTCGCAACTTTGCGATGACTTAAATGGGGTCGAGTACCCTAAACTATCATAGGTCCTTTCTTTCTTTAATATATTAATATGTTCCTGTTTTACGAAAAAACAAAAACAAAAACAAAAAGAAGTAACTCATTTGAAAAAAACTTGCACGTACATATATTGTTCACATGCATGAATCACATGCTATACTCCTGCACGCCTATATAAACCCAAGTTTGTAAGCTCCAAAAAAACCCACAACACTACAAGCTATACATAAGCTCCTTTGTCTTCAGTAACGAGTGCTATTACTTGCAAAAAATAAGCAATGGAGGCTCAAGGCAATGGCTATGGTAATGGAAAGCACTTGCCAGTTATTGGCAACGGCTTTCCTTCAATCCATCGTGTCTCTTTCACCGATGATTTTGTTTTTGGCGCAGCATCAGCTGCTTTTCAGGTACTCTTCCTGTCCTGTAGTATTTAGGTCAGAAGAACCAAGAATGGGGGACAAGACTGAGTAATTAGTTTTGCATGGAACACATTGTTACACATATCAATTGCATGTGTATGTTAATTAAACCAGGCTTAATCATCTATAAATCACGAAAGAAAGAACAAAACAAAACAAAAACAAAAATCTTCAAGAGAGGAACTTTCTACTTCTACTAATATATAGAGATAAGCTGTTTGGTTTTGGTGTTTTTTCTTAATTAGTATGAAGGCGCGGCAAAGGAAGGGGGTCGTGGCCCAAGCATTTGGGATGATTTCACCAAGAGATGGCCTGGTAATATCTCTCTCTCTCTCTCTTACTCGCTCTAGATGGTTGGATCACTTGTGTCCATAGAAATAACAAACCAATTCTAACCCCGAGGGACTGGCCTGGCATGTGATTCTTGGAGTGTGGAGTTGCATTTCTTGTGGTTGTGGTTTTCGCTTCCTCTGGTTTGATGCCTCGTGTTTGAATTCTTTTAATTTTTGTAATTTATTTTCAGAGATTAATAAAAAAAAAATTCTATTAAAAAAAAAAACCTACCCAGTATTTAACATGCAAATCTGCATAACATGTACAGCTAACAGCTAGATTTTCAACAATTAGCTAGGCCCTTGCTCTTCTTTTTTATTTTTTTATTTTTTTTATAAGCAACAAAATTTTATTAGAGCTCAACAAAGGGTACGAGGAGGCCGAAACTCAAGCCACAAGAAGAACCTTGAAGCAAAAGAGAAGGTCAAAAGAAAAGAAAAAACATCTAATGAAAATTGGATGAAGCCACAAACGGAAGAGTGACATCCACCTAATATCAAAACCATATAGTCACGTCCTCACTAGATAACAACAATCAACTGATTCTTTAATCCATGACAAGCAATATCCATGTCCAAACAACAGAACCAGAGTCACGATACTCTTGAGATCAAAATCAGCTTCATAGTATCAAAGTAGCATCACCAGCAACAAAGAACCAAATGTAGCGGTAACCATATCCATCTTCAGTATTGAAATTCAGCAGCAGGTTCAGCACATTATCACAGCAGCAGAAACTCAGATAAGCAATTCCAGCCCGAAACCTTGAAGACTTCCTCCATGACACCAGCACCATTTTGAGAGCACACGAACCCAATTAGCAGAATAATAAATGATCTTTGAAGGCATGAGCTTGGGATCAATAGTCGTGACATCACAGATACAGTTCAACAGACAAAACATTGCCTGATCCTTCAATCTCAGATACTCTTAGCCCTCCAATATATATCAACCAATAAGCCAATGCGATAGCATCAAAACAGCATAACCAGCAATAACAATAAATCTCCACAGCTTAAACAGATTAATCTCCATAGTTCAAGACAGATTTGCAGCAAGTTTCAATTCATGTCTAGCTCACCCCATGCATCATCTTCTTAGTGACAGTAATGCCTCTTCCAATCAGCTGCAGAATGCTTAGAAAGAAATAGTAACAAAGCAATATCACACCCCTGCCGAAATATCAACACAGCCCCATAGCGGCCATCAACAAAAAGTGTAATCAAATCCAAATCTCAGTGCACACTCCTATCAGTTTACCATTTTCGAGTCCTTCCAAATAGTTCAACCTTTGAGAGAATCCTAAACCTCTTAGCCCCCTAAGACCAGGGTTGGAAAGAGGAGGGTTCGTCCAAAAGGCAACCTCTTAACCCATCAATAGCATGACTATATAGCCCTTGCTCTTATTTAGCAATAGCAATCTTTTCATCTTTTTGGATGTTCATGGTGAAATGGCAGGTAGGATCACTGATGGCAGTAACGGAAACACGGCTGTTGATTTTTATCGTCAATTTAAGGTACATTGTTCTGAATTTATAGGTAGAGTTTAAGCAGTTCAATTAATCATATAGTATATGCTACAAATAATGATGGCAATAACGACTTTTTTGAATCGCCCTTTGGTTTTGGAACACATGAAATTGTAGGAAGATGTGAAGATCATGAAGAAAATGGGTTTGGAGGCCTTTAGATTCTCAATCTCATGGTCCAGAATCTTGCCTTGTAAGATTTGTTTGTTTTAAGTACTTTTTGCTGGCTTTATGAAATCACTTGTGGAATTGCAAATAACACCAATTTATGAAATTGCTTTTAAAATTTTCCTTCAACCGTGGGGTCCTGTACTTTGTAGTATTTAATTTTATGGACATGTTTCTAATGTTAATACTATAATGCAATTGTCAGGTGGACAGCTAAACCTGGGTATAAACAAGGAAGGGATTCGGTTTTACAATAATCTAATTGACGAGCTTATAGCAAATGGTTATGTCTCTCAAATTAATCATGATCTTAATGGATTTTGACACGAATTATAGTGAATCATGTTTTCATTTAATCTCAAAAAGTTTGTATGCGCGCATGCCAACATAATTTGTATTGGTGTACGTACGTAGGTATAACACCATTTGTGACTCTGTTCCATTGGGACGTTCCCCAAGCTTTGGAAGATGCATATGGCGGCTTTCTAAGTTCTAAAATAGTGTAAGTGATCGAATCCGATTTTATTAATTAGCTATATATGTATATCCACCTCAAAGATATTGTAATTAACGAGTATTATTAATTAGCTGAAGTAATCAAATGAGCTTTGGTGGTCTATCAAATGTTAGGGCCGACTTTTGTGACTACGTGGATCTTTGCTTTTGGGAGTTTGGTGATCGAGTGAAACATTGGATCACACTAAATGAGCCATGGACCTTCAGTAAGTTTGGGTATGCAACTGGTAAGCACGCACCAGGTCGAGGCACTACTGCCCCAACGCCTCTTAAGTCTTCGGCCGAAGATAGCACATGGAGTTTTGAGCCGTCGCATCGATCTAATACAAGTACTCCATCGGAACCATTTGACAATGGGAATCCTGCTACAGAACCTTACATAGTCGCGCACAACCTTCTTCTTGCTCATGCAGCTGCAGTAGAGCTCTATAGAAAAAAATATCAGGTTTGATCAGTTTTACTTTAGGTTCCCACACAAGTATGATAAACTAGAATTAATTGATATAAAATCATTGACTTCTGTCTCGTACGTCTCAAAACTTTAGAGATTTGGAAATGGCTCTGATGAATTAATTGAATATGGAACATGCATGTTTGATCATTAATAGGCATGCCAAAAGGGGAAGATTGGAATCACTAATGTGGTAACCTGGATGGAGCCTTACACTGATTCGAAAGCTGATATCGATGCTGCACAACGAGCACTAGATTTCAAGATGGGATGGTGAGCGAGTACTACTTACATTCTAGCTTGGGAAAATGCATACTTGTATAATGAAGGACTCTAGCTTATTCGGGGCCAAGCGAAATGCAAATACGGGGCCCTTCAGTTTCCATGTTCTTCCTTGGTTATTTTTTCTGACATTAAGTTTACAGTTGATATAGCAACTTTTGATTTCTTTTTCTTTTTTAACGATGGCAACTTATGATTCTTTGACATCGTATGTGTTTGATCAGGTTTGTGAATCCAGTGGTAAATGGTTGTTATCCGCAATCCATGAGAAAATTTGTAGGAAACCGACTACCTGAATTCTCAGATACTGAATCCGAGAAATTGAAAGGATCATACGATTTTCTCGGAATAAATTACTATACTGCCCAGTATGTAGCAGATGCATCACACAGTCAAGTTGAAAAGTTAAGCTACATCACAGATCCCAAGGTTACGTACTCAAGTAAGCCCAGAATTAACTCTGTAAGTTCTTATATATTCAATCATTAAACTGACTTCCAATACTTTTACTAAGATGGTATGTGATAACTTTTCTAGGTGTGCGGAATGGGGTTCCGATTGGTCCACAGGTCAAGCCTCTAGCTATATAAACTTCAATCAAAAGTTCACCAAAATAGGATTGTACTGCATTATGGCATGCATATGTTTGTCGTGAGATTTGGATGTCAATCTCGTTGGGATGTCGATTTATATACTTGTCCTTTGTCCATTGTAACCTTCTTCTCTTATTGTTGATTTATTTTTCACCGTCAAAACAAAAAAAACCTTGCTTCTATTAGTAAAAAAATGTTTAGTTCTGAAATTAAGATATCTTTTTTGACAATAATGTTTCAGGCTAGTTGTGGTTGGATGTACATGTACCCACAAGGAATTTATGAAATTATGATGTACATAAAGAAAAAGTACAATAACCCGGTCATTTATATCACAGAGAATGGTAAGTGATTACTCCCCTATCTGTCCTAGTATTTTTTTTCTTAGAATCTTCAATACTGTGGAGAAATGATAAAGAACTAGTAGTGATTTCTCTTTCTTGGTTTGGTCCGAAATATTCTTCCCTTTTTTGTAGGGTTGGGCGAAGAGAGTAGTTTAAAAAACAGATTCACAGAAGCAAGAGTGGATGAAATGAGGACAAATTACCACATTGATCATCTCCGTTGCCTTCGGGAATCAATTGAGTACGTACTCACTCGAATAACTTTGTCTGAGATCTGTTTCGAGTAAAAACAAAAATATAAAAAACTTATTTCATTTGCAAATCTTTATTTATTTTGGCAGTGACGGCGTTAGGGTGAAGGGTTACTTTGTGTGGTCGCTGTTTGACAACTTTGAATGGGCTGTTGGTTACACTAATCTTTTTGGAATGATTTATATTGAGTTCAGAGATGGAAATTTCACAAGGTATCCGAAAGGATCGGCCATATGGTACATGAATTTCCTCAAGGATAAGGGCACCGAAGCCCTCAAAAAACAACTTCCTGTTCCTGGCAAATGAAAAATTCTTCTTTGCTGTTGATTTTATGTTCCGTCTTTCGGTTGTCCTCCCCATAACTTAGTTCAACGATTTCTGTTTTCGTGTGTTCGTATCCAAATAAGTGAAGGTGGACTCCAATCCTGGTGGAGGGTGTTCCACTGGAGCATGTTAGATGGGTCGTAAAGAGAGAGAGTTGGCTTTGTCTGGCATTGAAGAAGGCAATTGGGAAGTAATGAGAGTGTTGAGCTGTGCAGGTGTTGTGCATGTGTATTGCATAAATAAGTATCTTTGTATGGTGTTCAAAGTGTGGGTAAAAGAGAAGAAAAGAGACAGAGAGTATGAGTTTGTGTGTGAGATGAACGTATGTATGAGAGGAGAGCTGTGAGAGATCTGAGTGATTGAATTGTAATTTTGCTTGTGTTTGTTTAAAAATCAATAAAAGTAGTGTGAGTTTGAGTGAGAAAAATTGAGTCTCTCTGTACCCCTCAATTATATGGGTAGTTTCTAAGTGCAGAAAATCTTTGCACCATGTGCAAGGTACATGGCTTTTATGCGTTACAGTTTTGATACAAACAAAAACAATGGTAGCATGGAGAGATCAAGAGCCAGCTGCAACTTCTTTACTTTCTTTCTTTCTTTTTTTTCTTTTCGTTTCATTTCTTTTTGTTTTTTCTTACGCATGTGATCACTTTGTTCTGGATCTATAAGAGGAACTTATTCTCTCTTATAGAATTTTGCGAAAAATTGAATCCTCAACATCTTAGTTAGTTTGTCAGTGTATTGGGCTAAAACAAAACTATGGTTAACATTTTGTAAGCACAATTTAATTGGATATTTGTTATTCGCAAAAAATACCAGATATATCATTATGGTAAGATAATTAATTACAAGCTAAAATAGTGGAGTAAGTATATGTATTCACATTGTTGTTGACTTTTTTTACGCATTAATAGCAATGAAATCTTATTATTGGAGAGTATTTCATATTTAATAGACCTTAACTTGTGTCCCGGGGGCACTTGTTAGCTGAACCGTTATTTTATAAACAAACCAAGTTATAGAAGCGTATAGTTACGTAAAAAATTAGATTCTCTTATTAGATATTGATGCAAAAAACCGTAATATTTTTTAGATTGACGCTTTTACGTTTTCGCTCGCGCTTTGATTGACAAAGAATGGACCACTTGCTCTCTGATTGACTAAGGTGGGATAATAATTACTAATTGGTATTCGAGGAATTAAAGCTTTTATGGAGGACGACTTATTTTTTCTTCACTCATCCTTTTTCCTCATCATTCAAATTTTTATAAACTTCAAATATCAAAAAAAATTATTGATTAAACCAATATAAAATTTTCATTGCCTTTTGTTATTGCATTGACAAATCAAAGACCCCGAAAGTGAGACTTGCAAAGGGACAAATGACTCTCAACTCATGATAATTCGAATGGCCAAGTTGATGTGCATGTACTCCTATTTGAGGCTGACTCACTCGAATAACTTTGTCTAAGATCTGTTTCGAGTAATAACAAAAATATAAAACCTTATTTTATGTGCAAATCTTATTTATTTTGGCAGTGACAGCATTAGGGTGAAGGGTTACTTTGTGTGGTTGTTGTTTGACAACTTTGAATGGAATGCTCGTTACACTAATCGTTTTGGAATGATCTATATTGAGTTCAGAGATGGAAATTTAACAAGGTATCCGAAAGGATTGGCCATATGGTACATGAATTTCCTAAAGGATAAGGACACTGAAGCCCTCAAAAAACATTGTTGTTACCGGCAAATGAATAATTCTTCTTTGCTTTTGATTTTATGTTTTGTTTTTGGATGGTCCTCCCCACTTAGTTCAACGATTTTTGTTTTCCGTGTGTTTGTATCCAAATAAGTGAAGGTGAACTCCTGGTGAAGGGTGTTCCACCTTCACCAAAATGGAGTGTGGGCTACCCCTGCTTGTGTTGCTCCTTATTTTCTTTTGATTGCAGTGAATAATAATTAGCCTTGAAAATAACAAATATTGTCCTTAAATTAGCGATACCCTTTATAGCCGGCCCCCCACCCCCTCTTTGGGTTACAAATGGAATTTACGATCAATGATGCGATGCTTACAATGTACTTTTATCTAGTATTTCATTCACATTGATAGATATGAGAACATCACACAAAACGTTGATAAAAGAGCTCACTAATGCATCATTACTCCGTCGCAGTTACAATGTTTCCTATTGAGTTAACTTTATTTTTATTCCTTAAACTATTCACATTTTGTCTACTCCGTCTCCGTCCTCTAAACTATATAAACAATAATTTTGTCCCTCAAACTTTCTGATTGCAATCTATTTCGTATAGTTTCGTACAATTTTGGATGAAATAGATTGTAGAATAGAAAGTTAAGGGGACAAAATTATTTGTTACATAGTTTAAGGATAAAGTAGAAAAAATGTCAATAGTTTAGGGGATAAAAGTTAAAAAAAAAAAAAGAAAAAAAAGAGGCCTTCCTGCTTGAATTTTTTTTTTTTGATCAGAGCCTTCCTGCTTGATTGGTCCAATGGTTTGTGCCGACATAATTGAGATAGTGCTGGCCCTGACGGGAAGCCTAGAAAGCAGCTGGTTCAGGCCCAATGTTTGGGTCCAGGATTGGTCCAATGGTTTGTAAATGTTGCCATCAACAACGTAGGCTAACATGTATAGAAAGGCTCAATAAAACGTCTAGAAGGGAGGTGGTAATAAAATTTCTATAGCAACACTAACCTTAGTCACAGTCACAATATTTAGCAAGCGTAACTAGTTAGTTTTTTGTTCAAAAGTGATCCGATCAATGTATTCCTATTATGATTAGGGTTTAGTTTTAGAGATCCAGCTTGAATTGATTTTTTTATTTACGTTAGAATCCATAATGCTAGGTGTATAGGGTAATCTATTCGTAGAATAATAGGATTCTGATTTCCTATCTCGGAGGAGCTTTCCTAAGAAATAGGACGTTGAATTGTTGGAGTTGACGGTGAAAATGATTAATTACCGGTGGAATATGGATTGGGTGAACTTCTGTTAGGTAGAAGCTAGGCAGATGAAATTGGGATTTTATGGAGAAAGGGGCTTGGGCCAACGAAAGATTGCCATATGAAGTTAAAGAAACACCTCAGCAAAAAGAAATCCGCGTTCTTTGTGTTGGATGTAAAGTTTTCTCCTAAATCGAATAGGAAAAAGACTTACCAACCATTTCTGTACTAATTACTAGTAAAAGTGAATATTTAACACGGACTTTGTAAGAAAACCTTAAATTTTCAATTTGAATTCTTGTGACTGCTTGTCGTAGAGACTCACCAGCCATTTTGGTAGGAGTAATTGCAACAACTCTGGCACTTGGCAACTGTTTATAGTACGTGTCGAACTAAATTTGTAGCCCACAACAGTTAATACAGACATTGTATATTAATGGATGGTAATTCTGGACACAACTTGTTAACATGATATATACAAAGTTAGAGGGTTTGGATAATTAAACCACATTTTGACACAAATTGAATATGACACGACTCGACAATACGAGATGTGCAGGCACAAAACTCCAACACTTGGCAGCTGTTTATCTTGTAACTTTGTAGTCCACAAAATTAAACATTATTATAGATATTTAGTACGGACAATGTAGTATATGGGTGCCTGGGCGAGCTCCTTCGAGTCGAGCTGTAGCTCGTGCTTAGCTCGCATTTGAAACGAGCTGAACAAAATAGTTCGAGCTCGTTCGTTTACCTATCGACTCGAGTTTGAAAATAGTTCTTTTTATTTGAGCTTCGAGCTCGTCGCAAATAACTCCGATCATTTGCAATCCTACCCATTGCCTGATTACATCATACCGGGTGTTCATCGATCGTTCACCATACCCATTGAACATTTGACTTTCTAATGACGCAGGAATCGAAACAGCTATGTGCCATCCATTTATAAAGAGCCCAATTATGGGTACATATCATTGGTCATCGTTGTACATCAGATTGTATAGAACTCTCTTTTTTGGGTTTTACACTAATAATTTGAGTGTAGAAACTTTATATCTATCTCAAAACCAATTTGCAATGAGTGAAGATGTCCTAGATATTATTAAGTGATAACTCATTCCACTCCTAAGCATCTTGGGACTTTATATCTTAACACCCCCCTCACTTGCAACCGTTTTTGAGTTCTGTCACGTGTGGCCACTTTTAGGTCTTATCATCACACAGCCTTTTTGCTAGTTTGTCATAGCAGAGTGTGGGTGTGGATTGTATTTTTTTTTTTAAATGTGGAGTGAAATGGGTCCTGCTCAAAACCAATTTGCAATGAGTGAAGATGTCCTAGATATTATTAAGTGATCACTCATTCCACTTCTAAGCATCTTTGGACTTTATCTTAACACCTCCCTCACTTGCAACCGTTTTTGAGTTCTGTCACATGTGGCCACTTTTAGGTCTTATCATCACACAGCCTTTTTGCTAGTTTGTCATCGCAGAGTGTGGGTGTGGATTGTATTTTTTTTTTAAATGTGGAGTGAAATGGGTCCTGCTCTGATACCATTGTTGAACACAAATTTTGAGTCTACGAAAACGACGGAAAAATATTGAACAAGAGTCAATTTTATTGATGTATGATATTAGGGTTTACAATCTCTGATCTATTTTCTAATCAAAGAAAATAAAGTCTTTTGATTCTTCTCTTCGATTGTTGAAACGAGAGTTTTGTGCTTGATCTCGAATCAAATGGCGGAATCTTCTCCGTGATTTGCAAAGAAGTTGATAACTTCGGTTGAATATTCTTCGAGACTTTGAGGCTTCGATCCGAAGAATTTTTTTGTTGGATGCACACTTGAAGAATTCTGAAGGACTTGAAAGCTTTGATTTTCAAAGCTTTGGAGCTTTTTTGCTTCAATGTGCAGATGGAAAAAAATATGAGAGGGAGCACCTCTATTTATAAGGATTTAGGTGGAGACTCTAACCCTAACGTTCCATATTGATCTCTTCAATTATTTCCTTTATTGAAAAATGAATAATAATTATTTGATAATTACCTTTCCTTTCTTTTTATTTTAGAAAAGGTAATTATATATAAAGAGATATATTATTATTCACCAATTAGCCTAATTTGATTGGCCGGGCTTGATAAAATAATAATTATGTCATTTTGACACGTGGCACCATTTGATTGGTTCATTTACATGTCTCTGACTTTTGACCACGGACACTTGGAATCACTTGATTGGCTCGTCCATGAAATTTTGACTTTGACTTACAGGCACTTGGCAGCATTTGATTGGCCAATTCGTATGCCCTAGCAACACGTGGCAATTTATGATAGGCTAGAATTTTTACATGCCTATAACCATGTAGAAATTTTATATCCATCTCAAAACCAATTGGCAATGAGTGGAGAGGTCCCAAATATTATTAAGTGATCACCCATTTCACTCGCAAGTAATGTGGGACTTTATATCTTAACATGAAGTTGTTCAATTTATTTAAAAAATTATTTAAAGATTGTTCCTAGTAAAACATCAACTCATTAATTAGGATTTCGAAAATGCCTTATCAATTCGTTAAATTTTTTTCCCTGTGAATTGAAGGATGGAAATCAATCAAGCTTTACCGATATCCGAATGAGTGATTTTTACAAACACTCTTAAAAAGCCGTTTAAAAATATTGAACGGCTCCGATAATTTCTGGGAAGAGTTTAAACTCTTTTGTGAAAAAATATCATTTAAATCCAAGCCGTCTAAAGCCGAAATGGAAGGCCGAGGTCGCGCAACTCTGTGAATAAGGGATTCACGGAGTCCTCGTGAATAAGCCAACCTCGCCCTAAATATGAAAGGCGCCTGCAGTACCGTCCAACAATCTTCAACATTGAAGTAACTCATGTGAAAAAAGCTTGCACGTACATTAATTGTTCGCATGCATGAATCACATGCAAAGATAGAATGGTAGTTTCCCGACGTCCTTTGCCATGCGGCGGAGGGAACGGCCGAACGGGGCCATTACGATGGGCTAACCAATGAGTTACGCGCCTTAGCCGGAATTCCAGAGTCAAAGATGGGGGCCTGAGGGCACTCCTGCCCTCCTATATAAACCCAAGTTTGTAAGCACAAAAAAACCCACAACACTACTGGTATATATGCATAAGCTCCTTTGTCTTCAGTAAATATTATTTGCAAAATAAGCAATGGAGGCTCAAGGCAATGGCTACGCTAATGAAAAGCATTTGCCAATTGTTGGCAATGGCTTTCCTTTAATCCATCGTGCCTCTTTCACTGATGATTTTGTTTTCGGTGCAGCATCGGCAGCTTTTCAGGTTCTCTCTCTGTCTCATAGTATTTAGGTCTTTTATAAAAGTGATAATATTTTATGAGCAAAGGGAAAGGAATTCGTTAACAGATAAGGGATACAACCAAGACCAGTATGAGTACCTTTGGATAGTCTCGGAAAGTAAAAAAGAAGTTGCTGCTTTGATTTTTCAAAATGGTCAATATTGCGGGGACATTCTGAAAGGACAAAAAAACCAAGAAGAACGGAGCGAGTCATTAGTTTTGCATGGAGCATACTTCTCCATTGCATTTGGATAGTGGCGGAAATTAACAAAAAATGTTGCTTGGATTTTTCGAAACAGACCATATATATTGCGGGACCAACATTTGGAAAGGATAGAAGAACCAAGAATAGGGGACAGACTGAGTAATTAGTTTTGCATGGAATACATGAATCAATTGCATATGTACTGTGTACATTAATTAAACCATGCGTAATCATGTATTAAATGAAAAAAAGAACAAAACAAAAAAACTGGGAGCACACTTTTCATTTGCTTCTGTCCCAATTAACCAGTAGCTTTCTCCATTAAAATAGAGTACCGTTCTGAACGGTTTTGTTTTGGTGTTTTTCCTTAGTTTGAAGGCGCGGCAAACGAAGGGGGTCGTGGCCCAAGCATTTGGGATGATTTCACCAAGAGATGGCCTGGTAACTCTCTCTCTCTCTCTGGTTGAATCACTTGTGTCCATAGAATAGCTAACCAATTCTAACCCTGAGGGTCTTGCTTGGCAAGTGATTGTCAGAGTGAGGAGTTGCATTTCTTGTGGCCGGTTTTCTTTTCCTCTGGTTTGATGCCTCACACTTGGAGGATCTTTTAATCTTTGTAATTTGTTTTCAAAGATTAATAAAATCCGTTTTTGTTGTTCAAAACAAAAATAAAAAATACACTATCAACTATTTAACATGCAAATCTGCATAAGACAGCTAATAGCTAGTTTTTCAACAATTAGCTAGGCCCTTGCTCTTATTTAGCAATAACCATTTTTCCATCTTTTTGGATGTAAATGGCAGGTAGGATCAGTGATGGCAGTAACGGAAACAAGGGAATTGATTTCTATCATCAGTTCAAGGTACGTACGTACATTGTTTTGAAATTTATAGGTAGGTAGTCTATGCAGTTCCATTTATCACTAAGAAGTACGAATAGTGATGGCAATAACGTCTTCTTCTTCTTTTTTTATCGCCCTTTGGTTTCGGAATATATGAAATTGTAGGAAGATGTGAAGATCATGAAGAAAATGGGTTTAGAGGGCTTTAGATTCTCAATCTCATGGTCCAGAATCTTGCCTAGTAAGATTTGTTTGTTTTAGTCGTTTTTGCTGGCTTTAATTGCAATCACTTTATGGATTCCTTCAACCAGTTTAACTTGGGCATGTTTCTAATGTAGCAAGTATTCCATAATGCAATTGTCAGGTGGACAGCTAAACCAGGGTATTAATAAGGAAGGGATCCAGTTTTACAATGATCTGATTGACGATCTTTTAGAAAATGGTTATCTCTCAACTTAATTAATCATGATCTCAATGGATTTTGATACGAACAGTAAATCATGTTTTCATTTAATCCCGAAAAGTTTGTATGCATGCATGCCAACTTAATTAATTTATATTGGTGTATGTACGTACGTAGATATAACACCATTTGTGACTCTGTTCCATTGGGACGTTCCCCAAGCTTTGGAAGATGCATATGGCGGTTTTCTAAGTTCTAAAATAGTGTAAGTGATCGAATCCGGTTCTATTTAGCTATCCACCTCATGATAGATGTAATTAACGAGTATTATTAGCTGAAGTACTCGGATGAGCTTAATTTGGTGGTCTATCAAATTTTAGGGCCGACTTTTGTGACTACGTGGATCTTTGCTTTTGGGAGTTTGGTGATCGAGTGAAACATTGGATCACACTAAATGAGCCATGGTGGTTCAGTAACGGCGGGTATGTAACTGGTGCGTCAGCACCAGGCCGAGGCACTACTGCCGCAACGCCTCTTAAATCTTCGGCAGAAGATAGCACATGGAGTTTCGAGCCCTCGCATCGATCTTGTACAAGTACTCCGTCGGAACCATTCGACAATGGGAATCCTGCTACAGAACCTTACATAGTCGCACACAACCTTCTTCTTGCTCATGCAGCTGCAGTAGATCTCTATAGGAAAAACTATCAGGTTCGATCGGTTTTACTTCTAGGTCCCACACTAGTATGATATTTGAATTAATTAATTGATAAAAACTCAATTGACTGACTAATTTTGTGTCATTTAATTGTTAGTAATTGCTGTCTCATCTCAAAGTTTAAGAGGTTTATTAGAGATTTGGAATGGCTGTGATGAATTGAATATGTTAATTTGATCAATAGGCATGCCAAAAGGGGAAGATTGGAATCACTAATGCGGTACACTGGATGGAGCCTTACAGTGATTCAAAATCTGATATAGATGCTGCAGAACGAGCACTAGATTTCATGTTTGGATGGTGAGTGAGTACTACTTGTATTTTTTAGGGAAAAAAAAAATTAATTCTCATATTTCTTCCGTCCGTGTTTATCAACTTTTTTAGAGAACATTATGATTGATTTATACAATTCATGTCTTTTAAAGTTTACCCTTCAATCAATTAATTCAATATTTGAATACAAGAGTAAAAGAGTACAATTGATACAATTTACTTATTGACTTTTAAACATGGACATACATTAAGGGACAAAAAAAAGTACATTTGTGGACTAACAAACGCGGACGGTGAAAGTATTTAATAAAAGGCAAAAAAAAATATGTTTGTGGACTAACAAACACTGATAGTGGAAGTATTTAATAAAAGGCATGCAAGGCTTATTAGAACTCTAGCTTATTGGGGGGCCCTTCATTCCTTTTTCGCGTATAAAATAAATAAAAGGGAGATTTAGTGACAGGTCCATTATAGACATTTCATAAGCCCATAAGTCTACCTAATAGTTTTGTAAAGTCATAAGTCCACACAGCCTAAGCCTTAGGATACTCTATGAAAGTGCTTAAAACTCTAAACTCTATGAAAGCATTTAAACTACTAAAATCCTATAATAGGAAAGTACACTATAAAACATTATAAAAGTGTCTAAATGCAAGGGTACCTTACGCTAGGGTACCCTACCCTATCCGATAATAAAAAAATGCACCCTAAAATCTTATGAAATTGCCTAAACCGTAGGGTACCCTACCCTACTCTAGAGTACCCTAAAATGGACTGGACACCTTACAAAATTAATAGATAGAATTGTGAGCTTATGAAGTTCACATAATGGACCTAAGACTAATTTTCTAAATACATAAACCTAGCTAGAACAGGAAGGAAGGAAAGAGTATATGTGTTAGTAGTTTTGTTTTTATTTTGCAATGCACCGTAGTTTAATGCGGTTTTATTTTTATGAGATTGCATTTACGTACACTTGATAGAGCATTATATTTATAATTTCTTGATGTCTGTATGTGTTTGTGTTTGAACAGGTTTATGGATCCAGTGGTAAATGGTTGTTATCCAAAATCTATGAGAAAATTTGTAGGGAGCCGACTACCTGAATTCTCACATACTGAATCTGAGAAACTGAAAGGATCATATGATTTTATTGGAGTGAATTACTATACTGCCCGGTATGTATCAGACGCATCAAACGGTAACGTTGAAAAGTTAAGCTACACCACAGATCCTAAGGTTAAGTACACAAGTAAGCCCAAAATATTTATCAACACGATCTGCAGTGATTAAGTTCTTCTTCAATCATTAATTAAACTTACTTCCAATACTTATACTAAGGTGGTGGTATGTGATAATTTTTCCAGCTGTGCGGAATGGGGTTCCGATTGGTCCACAGGTCAGGCCTCTATATATATATACTTCAATCGAAAGTTCACCAAAAAATATGACTGTGCATATGGCATACGTTTCTCGTGAGATTTGGGGGCCAACCTCGTTATGACGCTATTATTCTGTCTATGATGCCGATTTATAGATTTATATACTTGTCCTTTATCTATTGTAACCTCCTTTGGTTTCTATTTCATAATTTTTTTCTTTACTGTTCAAAAAAAAAAAACTAGCTTCTATTAGTATAAACAAATTAATGTTTAGTTCTGAAATGAAGATATCTTTTTTTGAAAATAATGTTGCAGGCTAGTTGTGGTTGGATCTACGTGTACCCACAAGGAATTTATGAAGTTATGATGTACACAAAGAAAAAGTACAAAAACCCGATTATTTATATCACAGAGAATGGTAAGTGATTAATTTACTCCCCTATCTATATATCTGAGTAATTTTTTTCCTCAAAATTTTCAATAGTGTGGAGAAATGATAATTCCAATGCATATAGAACTAGTAGAAGGGATTTCTCTCTCTTGGTTGCGTCCTAAATATTCTTCCCTTTCATTTGCAGGGTTGGGCGAAGAGAGTAGTTTAAAAAACAGATTTACGGAAGCAAGAGTGGATGAAATGAGGACAAATTACCTCATTGATCATCTCCGTTGCCTTCGGGAAGCAATTGAGTACGTACTCACTCGGATAACTTTTTGTCTCTCTCTAGTGTTTCAATCGAGTAATAATGAAAATATAAAAACTTATGTGCAAAATCTTATTTTGGTAGTGACGGCGCTAAGGTGAAGGGTTACTTTGTGTGGTCGCTGTTTGACAGCTTCGAATGGGCTTCTGGTTATACTATCCGTTTTGGAATGATCTATATCGAGTACAGAGATGGAAAGTTCACAAGGTATCCTAAGGGATCGGCCAAATGGTACATGAATTTCCTCAAGGATAAGGACACCGCCAAGCCCTCAAAAAACAACTCGTTGTTCCAGGCAAATGAATAATTCGATCTTCTAGTTTGCTGTTGATTTTATGTTTCGTTTTTGGGGTGGTCTTTCCTGCTTAGTTCAACGATTGATGTTTTCGTGTCTTTGTAGCCAAATAAGTGGAGGTGGACTCCTAGTAGAGGGTGTTCCACCTTCACCAAAATGGAGTGTGAAGAAAATAATTGAGGGAGGGCTGCCCATGGTTGTGTTGCTCCTTATTTCCTTTTGGTTTGCAATGGATAATAAATTGCCTTGAAAATAACAAATATTTTGTCCTTAAATAAGCGATACCCTTTTTAGCATGGTTTGATTAAATTGCTTTTTTCTTTTTTCTTTTCTTTTTTTCCTTTGGGTTACTTGTGGAATTTACGATCAATTATGTGATGCTTACTGTTTACTTTATCTATTTCATTCCCATCCATATATATGAGAATATCTCACAAAACGTTGATACAAAGAACTCGATCACTAATGTATCGATTATTACTACGCAACAGTTACGGTGTTTCCTACTGATTGCAAAACCGGAAGTTAGAGGACAAAATTGTTTGTTATATAATTTAAGGACGAAGTAGAAAAAATGTCAATAGAATAAAAAAAAATCCTACTTGATTAGTCCAATGGTTTGTGCAACATAGTTGAGATAGTGCTGGACCCGTATAGGAAGCCCACAAAGCAACTACTTCAGGTCCAATGTAGGGTCCAGATCGAATTAGGTTCCCTAATCGTAATTATCGATATTTGTTGAAACTAATTTTTTACAGAGTTTCCATAAATAATTATTTTAAATTTTATTTTTTTGTAGGGTCTGGAGTAGACCTCACTAGCGCGTGGAGTGGACGGAACGTCACTCTCCACTTTAAGGCATTGTGTAGGCTGAGTTTCGAATAATCTTTTTATAGCTAGCGATTTATTCTTCTGGTTTTTAGTGAAAAGAAAAGTCAATAATAAATTCCTAAAAATGTTTCTAATTAATGGATTAAAAAATAAAAGCCGGTTGGATCTTGGCGGTCATCATTGGGATCGAGTGGGTCTACGGCGTGGATGGCCGTCGTGTAAGCGTTGGGTGGTTTTTTTCTTCTCGGCCGACGGCCGATGGTGGGGTGGTTGCGACAGGGATTGCGATGTTAGGGCTGGGTTAGGTTTTGGATTCTCGGAATGATTTTGTATGGGCTCTTCACTGATTTTTTAGGTTTTGGGTTTTGGTCTTCTCCATGTATCCAACTTTTGATTGGTATTTCCTCCCCTTGCCCTGCATTTTGTTATTAATAAAATATTGTCGATAAAAAAAATAAAAGGGTCTGAACTATGACAAAAATCAATTGTCAGGTGATAAATATCCCACTCAGTACACTAACGCCCCGTTTGATAACAAGTTTGAGGTTTGGGATTAGAGTACTAATCCCATGGGAGTATTAATACTCTGTTTGGTAACAAAAAAAGGTTTGGACTATTAGTCTATTGGGATGTTCAATCCGGCCTTTAGGAGTATTAGCAATACCCCTGGGACTTTGTATTCATAGTTCAATTCCAACTCCTTTTCATTACCAATTTCTTCTATCAATTCAATCTCATCATCTCATCTCATCTCAAACAAATATACTCATTACAAATCCCTTCTCGTTATCAATCTCAATCCTAATCCCATCTCCTTACGAATTCCATCCATCTACTGTTATCAAACGGGACCTAAGAGTATGTTTGGTTCGATGAAATCAAAGTATTAAATGATAGAATGATTATTAAAAATAGAATCACTATTCACCTTAGTTATAAATCAAACACTTACAAAAAAAAAAAAGTTCTCTAGTATCTAGCTACATTAAAAACTTTGTGAAGAGAGCAATGCTATGAACACATCTTTAGAATACAACTTCAGACACAACTGTGTCCCCCAACACTTAGATGCACATGGAGCCGCATAAATCGAACGGTTTCAATTGCAATTGTGTCCGGAGTTTTGCTTTAGAAGATGTGTTTCTTTTGTTATGCAAAAAAAAAAAAAAAATGGTTTGAACGAATTAGTTAAAATATCTCGAAAGTTCCAACAACCCATAGTTTTGCGTATCTGTATCAGTTAGTAAATCAGAAATAGTTTTCAAAAAGAGGACTTGGCCCAATATTAATTTGAGCTTATAAATAGCAAGTTGTATATGGAGTCATCGATCATTCAAAGCATTGCATCTTCTACTTAATTAATTACTCCTTGCAAAAGAGAGACCTAATTAATTAAACAAAGAGTGAGAGTCAGAGTGGGATGGAGATCGATCGGAACAGTTCTCTCCCAACAAGATGTGGAAGGAATTCCGAAACCAACATTCGAAGTAGCGGTGGAAGTTCAATTACCCAATTCGGACGTTGATGATGCTGCTAAATACGCTGTTTACGCTTAGAATGAGGAAAAGGTTTTGTTTTCCCTTCTCTCACTCTCTCTATCTAACACACACACAATAAACAATTGAATACTAGGCAAAACAATTTGGGACGAGGTAGTATATATACAAACACACACAGAGTAAGGATCAATTCAGGACACCCTGATTTAGTGTTAGGTCCGGACTTTTGCTCTAAGCGGTTGGATTGCGTTTTCAATGGTCCGGATCCATGGATAATTTGTTTGCGCGAACAAATTATCCTTGGATCCGGACAATTGAAAACACAATCCAACGGCTGAGATCGTGGTCCAGACCTAACTCAAAATCCGGAAGTCCTGACAGGATCCGAACTATATATATATATATAGACACCACGGTTCACATGAGGGATCCCGCACTTTCTTACGGTGCGGAACTCTCCCTTCCCGATTGAATTTCGATGATCCGAGCCGCTCAATATGTGCAGAACGTGATTTTAAGGGTACTCGCAAAAAATCAGCAAAAAAAATGACTGGGAAAGGTTTCATCTGAGCAGTTTTTTTTTAATCGTTCAATGAAAACTCTTCGGATGAAGCCCTTCCCGGTCATTTTTTGCTGATTTCTTGCGGGGACCCTTAAAATCACGTTCTGATCACTTTGAGCGGCTCGGATCATAGACATTCAATCGGAAGAATATTTATTTATTTATTTGCTTGGTTTTATAAATTAAGAAAGTGAAACAAAACTAACAAAATAAACTAAAAAGGGAAAGAATATTTGCCCATGAATTGCAATCTTTTTAAAGAAATTAACCTTTCTTATTTATTTATTTGCCTGTGTGGCCATAATCCGTTAAATCATTGTAATATTTTCAAAGATTTATAAAAAAATATTTTTGCTGATAAAAAAAACTATATTATCTTTTTGCCTGTAAAAAAAAAAAACTATATTATCTTTTTGCTGATAAAAAAAATCATGTATAAGTCCATTTTCAGTCTTCCTAGAGCAACTCCAGAAGTCAGATTTGAGGATTGGATAACCAGACATCCATAATCAAGAATCATGAATGTTGGACAGTGGTCTCTATTACGTACTAATTATCTTGGTATTAAAGAAATTACATATTAGGCTTAAAATAAGGCGCCTTTCAAATTACACGTACGAAGCCCACCCTCCTACATTCAACAACAAATTGAATGAATCCGCAAGGATAGATAAAGATGGAATCATCCAGCTCCCAAGAAAAAATATATAAGATAACAATTATCACATAGCTAGAAGGATCCCTCTTGAACCATTAGGGATCATTTTGGGCATCAGACCTTGAGTTAAAGCAAAACATTATCTCCAACAAATCATTAGTGATAAAATCAGCATTGAAGTATCCTTCCGGATACAGCCAGTTAATGTGATCAGAAAGTGATTTTAAGGATACATGCGAAAAATCGGCAAAAAAATTGATCGAGAAGGGCTTCATTCGAACAGATTTTTATTGAACGGTTCAATTAAAAACTGCTCAAATCAAGCCCTTCCCGGTGTCTTTTTTTGCCGATTTCATGCGGGTATCCTTAAAATCACGTTCTGAATACATTGAACGGCTCGGATCATTGAAATTCGATCGGGAAAGAGGAGGTGCGGACCGTAAGAGATGTGGACTTGATCGGGACAGTGTGTGTGTGTGTGTGTGTGTGTATATATATATATATATATACACACACATACATACATATAAAAGCACTTTCTCATCCATTCTAAAATCCTTATTCTTGTCGACGTCTTCTTTTTTCTTAGATACCTCTATTATTTTATTTTTTTCATAAAGCTTGAGTGAAACTGCTGCCACGTAGAGGAGAGGAGGGGGAGAAAGGAGGAGAGGAGGGGAGGAGGGAGAGAGGCGGCGCCTCCCCCCGTCAGATATATGTGTTTTGAATGTTGTAGTAGGTCGAACCAAAATGGCTCGGACCACGTACCTCCTAGAGACGGACCGGGGCTAAGCCAGCGTCGACCACTTGAACTCGGTGACGTTCGAAGCTCTGACAAGTGGTCTCGCCCTGTCAGCTCGTTGCCTCGGCCGAAAGAGAGTGTCTCGGTTCGACCAAGACTGAGGCTTGGACAGAGGGGCCTCACCCCGTCCCACTCCTTCCGAGGCACCTCCTTAGGTGGCCAAATGTCCTGGCTCGACCACTCTTAGTGACACGCTCCCCCCACGCGCATGAAATGGTTACGCCAAGAGATAATGATTGGTGCACAAAGAAGTGCCAGCTCACCCTAGAAACGGTTATAAAACCCAAACCACTGACGTCACAGTGACGCCAACCGACCTATGCAAGGATGTGTTTATAATGGAGAACAAGCCTAGCTGACGCTATAAATACCAAGTAAGGCAGCTCCAAAGAGATACAGACCCAAACTCATGCTAAAATCCTAGTCTTTTTCTTTGCTCTCTGCATATTCTCATCCTCTCGCCGGAGGGCCTTGCCGGAAACACCCCAGGCCAGGTCTTAATCGTGCGTTCCCTGGGCAAGTTAGGGTAAGAAGGCTAACCATCCACGAGATCCATCGAAGAGGAGTTCAGATTCAACATCACGGGCCACACAAATCACTACAAGAAAAATTCAATTGAGTGATGAATGAAAATCGCCACAAATTGCATGTTTTTCGTCACAAATAATATAGGTGACGAAAAAAAATTTGTTGACTAAAGATTGTCGAGGATTCCTACTTGAAGACGAAATCTATTTTTCGTCACCTATATTGCCTTTTGATGACGAAATATTTTGTCATCAAAAAGTGAATAATTGGTGACGAAATTGTTTCCTGCTGGGTTTCGAACCCGAGTCCCTTGAGTCTTTCGCCCAAGTTCCGACCAACTGCACCACACACTTTTCACTAAATATTTGAAATATCTAATATATAATACATATGTTTAACATGAAAATATATTTCTAATGTAATTTTGAACCTTTAAACGTTAAAATTAACAATTTTGATAAACGTGAAAGTTGTAGGCAATTGAGTTGTTATTCAAACCCAATTTGAATTATCTCAATCGGAGTTTTTAGTAAAGAGTTATGTCCGAAATATATTTAGTGACAAATCGCAATTCATAAATTTCGTCACGAAAGGTACCCATTTGACGACGAAATATATTTTTCGTCGCTGAAAGCATTAAAATGGTGACAAAATTATTTTTCGTCACCAAAGTTAAGCATTTGGTGACGAAATATATTTTTTGTCACCAAATAATTATCTTTGGCGACGAAAAATGTATTTCGTCGCCAAATGGGTACCTTTCGCGACGAAAATTTTTTTTCGTCGCTAAACAAGTATAATTGGTGACGAAATTATTTCGTCGTGGAAGTTGTCAAAACAGTGACGACTTATTTTTTCATCACCAAACATACTCATTTAGTGATGAAATTAAATTTCATCACCACTTTTTTGTCATCAATTTCAATTTTCTTGTAGTGAATGTAGGGAGCAAGGGGGTGCGTTTTGAATCTAGAGAGAGAGAGACTATCAGCTCTGTGGATACTTGAACAAACTAGCACTCCAAAAATTAAGACGTCAGATTCCAAATTTACTTCTGCATTTTATTTTTATAAAATGAATTTTTTCCCTTGAATGTCACTCTAAATTAAAAAAAAAAAAGGTGTTGCAGTCTGGTGCCGATTGGCTCTACATTTATCCAAAAGGGATAGGAGGGGTTTTGAAGCGGATAGCGGAAACGTACGGGGAGGAAAAAAAACAGCCGCGACAACTGCTAGCTGCTGCATCAAGGATCTTGTTACTTACATCACCGAAAATGGTAAACGACCTTAATTAACTCGATCGCTTAACTTTGTTTTCTTAGATAATTGATGATGCAATTATAAATAAAGGATTTCCTGCCAGTTACGTCTTGCAAGGGTTGCTGAGAAGGATGATTTCAAAAAATCCAATTAAAGCGGCCTTAATTGGTATACAATGATGCCTGCCTCGGGTCATAGGGCCAATTACCACAAAAGGACCGTCTTCAAATTCTCAACAACGCAATGACTGATATTATGGAGTACGTATTACTGCTCAGCGTGTCAGTAGCATGATTGTTTTCCTAATTACTATCCCAAATTAACAAAATATTGACAAAATCTAGAGCTGTATATATTTGGTAGATGCGTTTAGAATCAATTTAATTAGGATACTAGCATTTTTTGAAGACTTGTTCAGTTTGAGAGCATCAGTGGCGGAGCCAGAATTTTGATTCTGAGGTGGCTTAATAGACATATATTTTTTTATCGAAACGTATACTAATTAGTATATCATGAAATTTTACTTTTCAATTCATTAATTTTGTACATTGAAATGATTCTAACCTATTACAGTTAATAGTATACCAATCATTTTTTTTTCCTTTATGATACTTTAATAGTAAAGTGTTTATTTTTTATTTATGAAAAAAATTGAGAAATGAGAATGTAAAATAACCTTTTTTTTATCAAATCAAACCAAAATTATCAAGATTATAAGTACCTAGCTATACATGAATAATTGTCCATAATATTCAAAATCAAGTATATAAAAAATAAAAAATTTAAAACTGAGGTCGGGGCCGGGCTCCCCTGCCCCTGGACGACATTAATGAAAATTTTATTATTTCTCAAATAGTACCGAACAAGATATCAGATGATCGACATGCCATTTTATTTCAAAAATAGTTTCTAAAAGATTAATGATTAATCGACCGTGAAAAAAAAAATTATTATTTTTAGAGGAATTGAAAAAGTAAAATTTCTTTACTTTTACCCAAGTATTTTAAAAAATAAGTCACTTTTTGTGCTAAAAAATGGTTATTTCTCAAAATACTTGAGTAAAAGAGAAATTTTTTTACTTTTTTCATTCATCTCATTTAGACGAATCAATAATTACAAAAATTTGGTACAAAACTAACAAATGCGAAAAAAATTCAAGTATTGTTATTTTGGCAGGAACTATCATCTTTCTTAATTAAGGTGAAGGGATACTTTAATTTGCGTGGTCGTTGCTGGACAATTATGAATATTATCAAGGGAAATGATATTAGCACTCCAAAAATTGATGCAAGCACTCCAAAAAACAAAAAAAAAAGTGGTTTTGGAGTTATACTGATTTTGGAGTGCCTGCATCAATTTTAGGAGTACCAATATCATTTCCCTATTATCAATTGTCGCGCTTCAAAGTTGAAATAATGTTTTACTTGTTTTCTGGCTAGTGTTTTTTTTTTTTTCTTTTTTTTATCGTTGTTTTGTGATTAGTTGACAAAACATTTTGCTTACCCAAAAAAATAAATACTCCTAAAATAACCTCCCCCAAAAAGCCTTGTATTTATATGATCCAACTGCAGCCATTTAATCCATGATTAATTTTTGCTTCCATTTTCAGTCTTCCTAGAGCAACTCCAGAAGTCAGCTTTGAGGATTGGATAACCAGACATCCATAATCAAGAATCATGAATGTTGGACAATGGTCTCTATTACTAATTATCTTGGTATTAAAGAAATTACATATTAGGCTTAAAATACAGCACCTTTCAAATTACACAAAGCCCACCCTCCTACACTTTGTATTTTTTTTATAGGGAATAAAATTTTATTAATACTCGACAAATGGTACATCGAGGCAGCCAAAACTCTCGATGCAAGGAAGAGCTTGAATCATAGAGAAGGCCAAAAAGAAGAGGGAAAAGGATAGAAGATACATTAAAATTGAATTGTTGAAGACTTCAGAAGCTATTTGGATGGCATTAGAAAGCATAAAATCTGAGTCCATTTGTAATTCTCTTACTTCTCCCAACTCTTGGTTGGTCTTTTCTTCTTATCTTTTTGGATTGTTGGCTAGCATATGATTAGATTGGTTTTTCCTTTCAATGATACTTGCCATATCCTTCTCGATGTACTCATTATCTAGTTTCTAATATAATTTCTTTCCCTATAAAAAAAATAATGAAGCCACAAGGATAGATAAAGGTGGAATCATCTAGCTCCCAAGAAAAAGTATACAAGATACCAATTATCACATAGAAGGATCCCTCTTGAACCATTAGGGATCATTTGGGGCATCAGACTTTGAGTTAAAGCAAAGCATTATCTCCAACAAATCATTAGTGATAAAATCAGCATTGAAGTATCCTTCCAGATAATAAATTAGCAGCAGCAGCAACATTGCAGGCTCTCATAGATAGGCCATGGCAGAGTTGGAACCATGTTCATAAAAGAGGATAAAAACATCATCATGCCATATTGCGTTGAAGTTAGCCACAGGAGGGCAACATATTGAGAAATCACCAGGCCATAAGCAATTCAAAGGAGTGGCATGGCAGAGTTTGTACCATGACCAGACGTGAAATAGATCAACATGCAATAGGAACAGACCAGTTGTTAGCGGCAGCAATAGGAGGAGAAGCAAATAGACCTTCAAACAAGACAGAGAGCATTCTGTATACAACTCTTAGCCCTCCAAGATTTTGGAGTTGAAAGAGTCATCAGGCACACACCAGTTAAGCCCTTAGCCCTCCAAAATATGGAGTTGAAACGAGCAGCAGGTAGTATCCATAAATAAAACCCAAAGCTTTATGGTAGGGCACTAAAGAGAGAGCACAAAGGATTATCCAGCAAGAAGCACCAAAAACTGGTGCTATATAGATACCAGAAAAGGACCCTCACTCCTGAAAAAGAGTGATCCAAGACAGACATACAACAGGATATAACAAACTCAAACAAACCCAATACCCCCAGCCTGAACCCAGACATACCCCAGGATACACAGCATACAAGATACCCCACACCCCCAAGATTGACTCCAGACGCAAACCAGGGCACAAAGACTGGACAGGACCACCCCAACAGACTGAGACACAAACCTCCCAAATTGGGATTGACCATAGGCAAAGCCAGATTAGTCCAGGTGTACTTAAAAGTGCCAAAATGAGGTTAGGAACCTATCAATGCATGGCGTTATCTTGAAAATTAGTCCAGGTATTGAGAATCCAAGGGGTCAAATATTGCCGAAAGTAAAAGTTTTTTTTTTTTTTTTTTTGTTATTCGTTAATCCTAATTTACAAAAATAACTTTCATGTGAAAAAAGGGACACACACACACACAAAAAAAAAAAAAAGATGACCAAGACTTTTGTAGCTCTAGAATACATTTCCATTGAACAGGAAAGGTGTTCTCGTATGTGTCTAGCGTCGGGTGTGATCATGTTCTCTCATAAATGGGGAAATTTGGAATTTTTAAATTTCTCAGCAAATAAAATTTAATTTTTATAGGAAAAAATGGTGAAACCACATACAATAGGGAAAGACACATTGAGAAAGCATTCAAGAGTTCAAAATCTGCTACAACTGCTATACGTACGTAAAAAATCAACTATAGTATTCAAACAAAGATAATTGTGAACTTATGTCTTAGTTTGATGTATCAGATACTTGTGTTCTCTGTATCATCCAAGTAAAATACAGGTACAGGTGAAAAATATAGTAACATATTATTATTATTTTTTGTATATTTGAAGTTGAGACCTACTTTAAATTTGTAAAGGCAGTAGAAATTTTAATAGTGAATTAGCATCTAAAAGTTCTGCTATTGCACAAAAAACTAGACGCCAATCTCCTATAAAATGCCTATGTGCCCATACGAGAGAGAGAGAGAGAGAGAGAGCATCTCCCATTCCTTTGGATACGACTACAAGTATTGGTGCAAAACAAACCAACATGAGAGTCCTAATGCTCCATTTCACCTTACCTTGAGCTAGCCAAAAAACTTACACAAAGAAACTTAACCGTCTACTTATGCTTCATGTAGGAACTTTATATCTATCTCAAAATCAATTTACAATGAGTGGAGATGTCCCAAATTTTATTAAGTGATCACTTATTCTATTCCCAAATAATGTGAGATTCTATTTCCTCATCATCATTCCTCACGTGCAGCTGCATTTGAGGTTTGTCACGTATAACTTTTTTTGGGGGGGCTCAATCTCACCGTTTACTTGCGGAGAGCTGGATCAAAGCTCCGTATGGACTGACACCAAAAAAGTCGATAGCATCTGGGAGGTTTCAAACTTGAGACCTTAAGAGGGAATAAATCTCTAAATCCCAGACCTTAACCATCAGACCAATTTCAGGGTTTTGGGGCACTGCTTATTGGGGGATCCACAATGGAATCAAGCTTAAATGATGTATTTACAGGCCTCGAAAACAATTTAGTTATCTGTACATTGCATATGACATGCATCTGCTCCAATAACTGGCCCCAAGTAAAGAATATATTGGGAAATACCAACAGAATATAACCACTTTTTCATCCATTCTTAAATCCTCAATATTCTTTTCAACGTCTTCTTTTTTCTTAGATACCTCTATTATTTTATTCTTTTCATAAAGTTTGAGGGAAACTGCTGCCACGTAGAGGCATCCACGAGGAATTTAATCTTAAGTTGTGACCAATGTAAGGTTCTAATTAAGGATAATATTCAATCAACTTTTGGAATCTCTCTCCATGCGAATTAAGGATAATATTCAATGTAAGGTTCCTTAATTAAGGTTCTAATTAAGGAATTTAAACGGTGCACTAGAGTCTTCAATTTGTCTGAAAGGCGGTACTTGCACCCGACTTTTATATTTGGTTTAATCATATTTCTACACTTAAAACCTATGCTATAAAGCTGAGCGCGAATAACACTCGTCATTACAATCATATAACCACCTCAGAGATGCCTACTGTTAACCAATAACCTATTTTCGGTAGGAAAATTAGCGAGTTGCACGTAAGAAACTTTACCCAAGTGTTCTTTAGAAAATGTTTAAGGACCACTGCGGCAGAAAGTGTGCACAATAAGATCCGATGCTCATCCACAAGGAATAATCCACAAAGTTTGATGCCCAAAGTTTGTCGTATATATGTGTATCAGTTTTTTTTTTTTGCCAAATGTTTAGTCTATCTCCAATTCTCTCCCACACATACCCCCAATAATTAGGGATTATATGGATTCTGTTATTGTTGTTGTTGTTGTATAGGCCAAAAAAAAAAAAAAATGAAAGCATGAATAGTTAAATCAGAAATAGTTTTAAAAAAAGAGGACTAGGCCCAATATCTGCCTTATAAATAGCAAGTTGTAAGCATATACATACCATTCAAAGCATTGCATCTTCTACTTACCTTGCAAAAGAGACCTAATTAAAAACAAGAGTGAGAGAGATGGAGATCGGAACAGTTCTCTACCAACAAGATGTAGAAGGAATTCCGCAGCTAGCAACACTCAAAGGAGCGGTGGAAGTTCAATTAACCAATGGAGATGCTGATGTCGTTGCTAAATGGGCTGTTTACGAATACAATAAGATACATGTATTGTTTTCCCTTCTCGCGATCTCTTGCGCTCTCTATCTAACACACACAATAAACAATTGAATACTAGACAAAATAATTTGGGACGGAGGTAGTACTACATATTTATTCATTCGTTTGGTTTTATAATTAAGAAAGTGAAATAAAACTGACAAGAAACCAGTTTCTCATATATTGTTTTAAACTAAAAAGAAAATGAAAATGAGGAGTTACAGAGCAGGAAATAAGAAGAGAACAAAGTTGGAAAAGAGGAGGAAAATAACGTTTGCAATATGCTTGATTATCAATATTTAAAATGCAGGGTAATCACCTTCAGTTTGAGAGCACTTTGGCGGCGTATAAGACGTCAGTTGCTTTGGGAACCATCTACGCCATAGTTTTGAAAGCAAAAGATTGCGGTAAAAGCAAAGTTTATTTTGCGGCAGTCCTCGTAACGCCCGTGAAGAAATTTCTACTGCTCTTCGTTCATATCTGCGGGTGACACTAAGGTACGTACGTATATATGTACTTTAAAAAAAAAAGAAAAAAGAAAAGAAAGAGAGTAATATCACAAATGAATTAAGTAAACTCCCCTCACTTGATTTACCTGGCCTATCAAGTTTCCTAATAAATTTTTTGCCGTTTCAAAAAAATAAATGAATTTAAGTAAACCAAAACTAATATGAATGTTGTATCTAACTAGATCGATCATGATATCACTGGCTTGTTGCTTATATCTGCTAGCTCTATTTTACATATTGTGTATATTATTGGTTCGCGTTGAGACGAACCAATAATATACAAAAATTTGACACAAAATTGACAAATGCAAAAATAATAATAATAATAATAATAATAATAATGAACAAACACAAAAGAAAAAACCCAAAATAATTGCCTTTTTATTTTTTTTGGGGAAACTATAGGCCTATTTGTAACTTCTTTTGAACCACAGAAATATTAGTTAGGGTATAAGTTTATGACTAGTGTCGGAACTGATCAGCTGATGTTAAGATATTGGAGTTGGGTGGTTTATATACTTGTCAAGCATATATATATATTAGCTTTTGATACGAAAAAATAATTTTAATAATGATCGTGTAATTTCTAAAGTGATGCTAGGGGTAATACTGTCACTGTATTAGATGACTTCAATCACACAGCAAATCCAACAATTAAATGAGTTACGTGGAAAATTCCAAAAACTAGTACAAACCAAGGGAAGGTGTCAAACAGCTTTTCTACCATCTCTCTTAAAATCAATTGGTGTTAGTAAATGTTTTAATTAAGTTTTTTATGGCGTTCGATATCGCATTCGCAAGTCTGTTTTTAGAGCAGTCGCAGGGAGTGACATTGTGCAACCAAATCCATTGGAGCACTTCGGACCCAACAGAAGGAATCATGCAGTAAAGAAACTAATGTAAAATTAAAACCAATCTTAATAATTACTAGGCCTTCCAAAACGCTTTTGAACTCTGGGAAAGGATTCAAAACAAAGATCGATTATTGTTGAAGTAGAGACCCCTTGACGATCATGATCTTTTAGTACGTGAATCTGATAGATCTCTTTGCATTTCAAGGTACACAAAAACATAAACTCTCTGAGTTTTTGAATGGTAAACGAGTGCCTCAGAAATGAATACGGCGCAGACCCCGTCATTGATCTAACTAAATGACAGCTCGAGCAAGTTAGCTAGTTGCATGTCTTGACTAAGTACTACCGCAGTCAAGAAATATACAATCATAAAAGAACGATTCCTTTCCAACATCCTAAACAGACCCTCCTATTATATTGCAAGATGCTAAATTACAACTCAATAAGACAAAGAAATTCATAGAAATGTGTGATTTGGTCATGAAAGTGTCAACCAAAAGGGAGGTCAACCTATAGAGCTTACAGATTGTGACATTGATTAATTTTCATATAGCTAGGTTTTTGCTCCGTTTCATTTTTTTGGGGGCCCCGTACATAATAAGCTTTTGACATGGCAATATGGCATATTCATAACAAGTCCGTTATGAGGGATGCACCTTCATATAATTAATGAGTACAAACTTATTCCATCAACATATGTTTGGACTTATATAGGCTATTTACCAAAATCTTGGCTTGTACAAAATTGATCGATAATAGTTTACCATTTTATATAGATTATCGCCCTATCAGTGGCCTAATATTGGCCACGTTACAAAATCATGGATTACCATTTTATCGATCGTTTTAAAATTGTAAATCCTTCCAATGTTAACATGGGATTTTAGTATTAGCTCGTGCTCTCACATGTGTTTAATTTGCTTATGAAGTTGTTTTGATTTACAATTTTTCAGGAAAACGAGCTTTGGTTGCAGAGTTGATCAACATATTTAAGTATGAATAAGTGGTCTCTCCGTAGCCCTCAGATGCTGATGGTGCTTTAAGTATGAATAAGTGGCCTATCCGTGGCCTTCTTAGTTTACCATATATATGATCTCTGTCATGTTGGCTTGGCTTGTAATATATACAAATAATTATGGCTTCGCCGAGACTTATGTTAAATGCCCGTGTGTATGAATATTAGTAATTAAAATGAGTTTGTACTCTTTAATTGTGGAGTTGAGAATCTTGAGATCGATCTCTGCAGAACCGGCCGGCCAGCATAATTGAGGCCTCGGTTGATTAAACGGTCGCTGGCCGGCCAGTCAGAATTTTAGATTCATTGGTCAAGGTCGTGACAGTATATACTTGAGGTTTGGATTTGCGTTTCTAGTATGCGAATTAATTAAGGTTGTACGTGCTCCATTCTCATGAATTCTTGGATCCCTAACTCTTGCGCAAAATATCAATACCAAATGTCGCTACCCCGTCAGTTACCATGCACGATATCGGAATCCGGCCGGATCTATTTTCCTCGACCAGAAACTCTCTGAGAAGTGGTTTCGCGGCGGCTCTAAAGGACACCACGTCACGACACATCGGCCGTTCCTCGTCTGGTTCCCCGACGGGGATGGTTTCGAAACGGAATGTCTTAGGATATTCCGAATATGTTTTGTAGAACAGTACCGTTAACTGGATAAAACTGGTTGCTTAGTGACTGGATGGGATACGAGCCCATCTAAAAGAGGCAAATTTTACAATATGCTTACATACAGTCAGAATTGTGTTTGTAGTACTAGTATGCATCTTTAGAATCCTCTTAATTTCTTTACATTTACACAAAGCATTATACTCCCACCATTTCAAAAAGTGAGTCCGGTCCTTCAAATGAGGAATTGAAAAAAAAAAAAGACATTTTTTTTGCAATAAAAATTCACACTTTCTTCACAAATTAATAAATATCAATGAAATGCTTTGAATTTGTGAATAAAATTCTGAATTTCTCCGTGGGAAGAACTTTCCATTTACATGTCAATGTGAACATATTATTTGCTCTAAATGGAAAACTCAATTAATTTTAAAGAACAAATCCAATTAATGCATGCATTGTTACGAGAGTCCAACATGATTTTTAGCCTTACGTTCTCTACTTACAAAAGTTTTGTTTGATCATTTATGATTGTTTGAAAAGCTCCTGTCTGATCGATCACCTTTTAACATGAACGAGAAACACGAGAAGTTGTATTAAATGAACGATTCGAATTACACTGATAAGAGCATGAATGAAAAACACGACGAGCATGAACGATTCGAACTACACTTGATAGGAGCATGAACGAGAAACACGATGAGCCGCATTAAATGAAGGATTCGAACTACACTTACAGTAGGTCAGAAACAGGACCCACTGAAAGCAAAAAATTCTTGGGGCATACTAGGCCCCCATTGTCCGTAATTGTCACACCCAATGCTAGACGCATACATGTACACATATTCTATAGCTAGTTGAACATTCAATTACAATCCAATTATAGCCCATTAATCTAGACAATTTGAACACCTAACACATTACCTCAAATAAAGCTCCTAATCATAATTAAAACATTGAAAAAAGAAAGAGAAACTGAAGAATTTATAGGTGTAAGTATCATGTTTTTTTTTTGGTCTAGTTAGCTTATAGAATTACAAACAAAGCTTTAAAAAAACTCAACTACATTGCAAACCCCGTTAACTTGAATAATATTCTTCGAATTTAAGATTGCGATCGAAAATCTCATCATATCATCATAAAGGACGACAATTTCGAGAAGGTCAGTCCCAACATACTCGCTATAATTTTGTAACGCCCCGATTTTCTAAGGAATTTCGGGTGCATTATTCATAAATATGTTGAATTTCGCAAACTACTAGGCCCTTATTTGTTCTTATACAAAATTTACAATCTAGAAGAATACAAAAAAAAAAATCTATGCACATGAATTTTATTCAACGAAAACAACTCCAGATCGACTCTAGTTTTGTCACGGATTCCAAGCAAACGTAGGCCCAGCCTCTGTTCTAGGGGTCCCACCTGTATCAATTGCTCCACTGAAGAGTCCTGCATGTTCTGGCAAATTGATCGCCGAAGTAAACGATTTGCTAGGATACAAATGTATCCTAAGTGATAATTTACTAAGTAGAAATCCTACAACCCAATACCTCAATATGCATTTTCAACAAAAATAACACAATTATGTAACAATAAACAATCACAAGTAGCCTACTAATAGGTAACAAGATAATTTTGAATCGAAGAAGTCAAGTAGAAATTTTACACATAAACCGGTTTGTTACTATCCATTAACCTAAGTGAAATCTAAGATCTTCTCCACAAGATCTGTTCCTCCCATATCTACCAACTATGACCGTGTCATGGAAAATCCTTCCTTGCTTGTCCTACATACAGGGTCCTAAATGAATTCACCTAAGTTATGTACCTCGCATGAATTCATTTAAGACCATAGCAGGGGGCACGATTACCCTTTCGAACGTTCCATGGCATACCATACGTTAGGGTCGTCACCATACTTAAGCCACTAACTATGCCGTGTCATGAGACAATCCCCCTTGCTGGCCTTGCAAGGCACGATTATCCTTTGGAACTTCTCATGGCGTACCATACATTAGGGTCACCACAATAACATCACCGGGCCCCGTAGGTCACCCTTAGCCAAGGCCAAATCATAATCCACAATCTCACAACTTCAACACTTTACCATTTTCCTATTAACTTAGTATCGTCTAGATGAAATCTATTCGTATACCATCCCATGTCTATAGGGTCCAATCTAGCATTTAAATCAAGTATTAGAACCATATTCAATTAATCAAGATAATAATTAAAACAATAACAAGCAATACAATTACATAACTTTTTTTGAATAGGCCATTGCCCTAAGCCTTATATGGAAACAAATAGCAAACAAGTTTGGTTATTGAAGAAAAAATAAGGCAATTATAATATTAATAATCAAGTTGTAAAAACAATAAGGTAAAATCATTAGTAGAAAATAAACTTATTGATACTATAAAATATTAATATTTTTTGAAAATTTCATTTTTTCTAGGTTTCAAATAATACTCATAAATCTTATTTTTATTTAAATATTTACAAAATAATACTTAATACGTTGATCGCTTGTTATCATTATAATATCCAGAAATTATATATTTCGCTATAAGTTCCAAAAAAAAATCGTACCATTTCAATCTCACGCCTAAAAAAAAGTTTTATTAATACCTTTCACTAATTCCCCTTCTTGGGGTTCTCTAAATGAAATAGATGTTTAACAATATATCTATGTGTGTGTATGTATGTTTATAGACAAATTACCTCATTCGCTGATCTTGAAATTCAATAACACCAAACCACTTCATAATATTAATCCATCAATTTCTCACAGTAATCGAACAATATCATTTTCAGGCCTTACCACCGACTTTCTACCACAGACCGGGCTAAATATTAATAAAAACAGGACTAAACAGTAATTACGAATTTAAGAACAAGCTATCATCTTCATCCAAAATTAAGTTTTGGTCCTAACTCCATTAAGATGCAGATTAAGATTTCGGGTTTCTGGAAAACTACCTCAAATGAAATTCTAAGTCCGCGTAAGTGTTGTACGGTGCCCGTAGATCGTCGTGGTGGTTCTGAAAACTCAAGGCAGAGTCCGATGGTTGTCCGTCGGGGCTCGCGGCGGCGGCGTACACCGAAACAAATGGTGCGCCCACTGTGCACACACCCACGGCTGAAACGGCGGGCCACGGAGGGCGGGGTGGTGGTGGGTACGGGGCGGAGGAGGTGGAGGAGTTCGGTGGTGGGGAGAGGAGGTGGCTACCGGGAGAGGTGGTGGTGGTTCGGTGGTGCACCGTCAGGTAGTGGTGGGGAGGGCAAGGGGACGTACTGTACGTCTGTACGTGAGGGAATGTACTGCAGGGAAGGGAGGATAACAAGTACGTGCACGTGCCAGAATGTGTCTCAAGGTGTTTGGTAGACCGGATTTCGATTTCGGAAAATTACGAAATTAATACTATAGTCTAAATAAAATATTTTGAGATTACCTGCAGTCTCGATTTACGAAAATAAAATCTCCTTGATCAAAAATAGATTTTTTATGAATACGGATGCATCCGATTAAATTTAATCGAACTAATTAGCTAGTTAATCAATCTAATTAAATAAAATAAATTATTAACAAAAAAAATTAATTTTTTGAAAATAATATCACGAAATTTTTTTATTTAATAAAAAATTTGGGATATTACAAATTTCTTTCAAAAGGTTTTTAGTAGATTAAAATGGTTCAATATCGGCACAAAATATGAAAACTCATATAGAACAATTGCAAAATTTTATCCCCTCCATTCTTGAAACACTGTCTACTACGCAATACAACTACTTTCAAAAAAAATATTTGTTAAAAAAATAGTATATATTTTTAAGTTCTCATTTCGAATGGTAGTTAGTTTTTTTTGAATAGAGGTTATATTTTTTTACTGCACTATTTATACATGTATCATTGGTTAATAGATCAACTGGTAGAGTTAGAGTAAATCTTAAATCCTCTGCTTTAAATTCCTGAAACCGCCATTGTTGTTGGAAAAGGGGCCACACCATAGTAGATGGGTTTGTATGGGAAATAATGTATCAGATGACGTAAAAGTAGCAAGAATCATGGATGACCTCGAGTACATGACGATGCTTCCATTATCCTTGGTGGAGGGAGGGGGGCTGCTGTCCCCGAATTCGGGGCCCACTTCGGTCTCGATCCGATGATCGGAAACGTTCACTTCGTAGAGCTCGTCGAGTATAATAACTACAAAAAAATCAGCTTAATTGGATATCATTAAGTACTTGATCGGAACCTTTTTATTTTAAAAAGAATGGATCCGAAACACTGGATTAAATCCACTGTAACCCATGGACTAAGAGTTTTATGGGCTCCGATCAGGTACTTAATGATATCCAATTAAACTGATTTTTTGCATAGTTGTTCTACTCGACGAGCTCTACAAAGTGAACGATTCAGATCATCGGAGCGAGATCGGGGTGGGCCCCAAAATTGGGGCAGCAGCCCCCGCGTCCATCCTTGGTGACGAGTACGTTGTGCTTCCGTAAGCCGTTACCTCACTCCTAGGAATACCAACGGGAAGATAACACACACCAAAAAACAAAAAAGACAAAAAAAAAAAAACAGATGAGAAAGAAAGGAAAAAATTAAACATGGTTTTTGGGTTATCTTGGAGCTAGATAAGGGCATTTTGTTTTCTGGTAATTGTTTTATTTATACCCACATTGAAAAGATTTATGTGAGTGAGCCACACCTCCGAATAAATAACTGCATGGAACTACTACCATGATCCAACAACCGAATGATGGTTACACATCAATAATCGAATGTAATAATCTGAAACGGCATCCTCTATAGTCTGTAATTGGTTTTTTCTCGATATATCTTTTGTCGAGTTCCTAATAAAATTTTGTTGTCTATCAAAATAATAATAATAGTCTGAAATGGCGCATGAGCCAAAGAGTTGAGTTTTGTTCACCCTCCAGTTAAGAAAGTGAACATTATATTTCTTCCTATTGATTGAAATAGTGTGGATTTCACCACAAAGTGATGTCATGCTTACCAAAAAATATATTGCATGGTAAGCATGACATCACTTTGGAATGGGATCCATGTCATTTCAACAAATAGGAAGAAAGGTAATGTGCACCCTCTTTTAAGAAGAGTAAACAAAATTGCACTCAAACCATGTGGACACAAAATGAAACCTATCCTTGTTTCCATTTTTTTTAAAAATCTTTTTAGTAATCTCTATTGTAAAACAGAAGGGTGTGGGGACAAATTATTAAAACGTTTTAGATTCATTTGATTCAAAGGCTGTAGTACATCCTCCCACTTTCCGGTTAAGTGCCCATGGTTTTCACTTAAATCACACAACTGTCATCCCCTTCCAACCGGGATGCATAGTGCCGTAGGCATGAGCTAGCATTAATGCCGGATATTATAACATTTCTTGCGCACCCTTTAAATTAGGGAACTGATTTTCGCATTCCAAGATTTACTGCATGCGCTCCACCTTTTTGTTTTTATACTGTGATGTTGCTGGTAACATCAGTGTATATTTTGTTTTTACACTGTGATGTTGCTGGCAACATCACAGTGTAAAAACAAAAAAAGGAGCGCCTAGAGTAAATCTTGGAGCGCGAATATCAATTCCCTTAAATTAACCCCTACAACTGTTATCATAATCGTTCCGCATATTTACTCGCCGGGGAAGATGTCCTCATACTAGCTTACTACCAAAAAAAAATTGAACTTAAGGTTTTAGGAGGGACCAAATCTCTAAATGTCCCAAATCAAAGACCACCCGACCAGTGTTCTTTGCTACATTTTACTCTCTTTTTTAGCAATGGCCAAAAAAGTCTATCTTTGGTACATACGTACGTAGCATTAGTTGGCCGTGCATACAAGTCTACTTCAGACATTTATTTCTTTGACATATAGAGTAGGTGTATTTCATTACTACCATATGATGTACCTTCCGAGAAATTTGTACACCGTGAATACACCTAAAATTAAGTTAAGCATTTGTTACAATTTGTTCTACGTGACAACTGCAACATAATTGTGACACACCTCAATTATTTTATCGAATATTATAAATCGTCTTATCTCTTCTGTCATTCATTTTTTTTTTTTTTAATGGCGGAATGTCATTCAAAAGGCTAGAAACACAGGTTCGTAACAGGAGATACAACCAGGATAACCAAATCGGCCTAAAAGGGCCAAGCATCTAATCCAAAACCCGCCTAACATTTAGGCCGTCTCTGATAAGGAATTGCTTGAGGGACATGGGGATGTCCACAGCTTCAATCAGGTCTTCGTCTTGCTTTGCTCCCATGTGGGCGAGGTGGTCCGCGCACTGATTTGCAGTGCGATAGACGTGGTTTAGCGTTGTATTCGTGCAAGTGAGGTGGCCAAGTGCTTCGTGAATAATAACAATCTGTGCGTGATCACCCGAATTGCCATCTCTGATTAGATTCACCACCAACATGGCATCTGATCTGGACATTCCGCCAACATGGCAACTTTTCTGTCATCTGTTAGTTCACTTCCATCATCGCTCGAAGATTTCACTATCATCTCTACTTGTTTGTATTGGTTGCAATTCATTATAGGGCAATTTTTTTTTCCGGAGCGATTATTCGCAGTCCCGTATTTTCTCCCTTAGCCAACTACATTTCGGTAAATAGTTGTTGAAAATCATACATAACATTTCGGTAAATAGCTGTTGAAAACAAGATTATATTTTAATAACTACATGTCGAAAATATATTCAATCTTTGGTAAACAACTACCGAACATACATTTTCGGTAAATAGTTGTTGAAAAAAATATTATATTTCGGTAATTGTATGCTGAAAATTTATTTCAATTTCGGTGACTAACTCTCGAGTATAATTGAAAATTTTTAACGAGCTAAGAGAGAAAATACGGGGCTGCGAATAGTCGTCCATTTTTTTCACTGAATGGCAAAAAAAAATATTTTATTAATATCTGGGGATAAAGAAGAAGAAGAAGATACCTCCTCTTTATTTTGAACTGTGACAGCCTTAAGTCCAAATTTTGAAATAAGTTACTTTTTTTTTTTTAGTCTATTCAACCTCCTTCCCAACTTTAAGATACTCTGTAGGGCGCACACGGGTCGTCGATCTTGATAATGAATGGTTGAGATATGATTTTTAATTATGATCGGAAAGAATCATTTATTACTGATCATAATTAATTTTTAATGTAGACCGTTGATCGATAAGATCGACGGCTGTGTGCCGCACTATAAATGCACTACATGGGGTGCACTACGGCACCCCGGATCCGGATTAAAGCCTCCCCTAGCGTGCTAAGCCCTTCACTACACCTCTTAACACCCGATTTCGAATAATCATGCACCCTTGAGCCCAATCTTCTTCTAGACGTGAGAAATGGGGCTTGTAAAAGATAAGCTCTCATCCTGAACTGAGAATCAACTAATTAACAGACCCACTTTCGTCAAAGCAAAAACTACTTATTGTTACCACCGCCAAGACCCACATCAACGGAGAGATCTTGTTTATTGATCAATTCAGCATCCAACAACTCTACCCTAGAATTTCAACCATTGCCAGTATGGATGTAAAAATAAAAGAAAAAAAATAGGTATGTTGTGTTGTACCCTATCAAATCTCTAAAAAATTAGAGTCCCAGCACAAATTTTCTTCTTCCAAAGTCCTACTTCCACGGTTCCACCCGGGTTAGGATCCCATCCAGTTTGTTAATGTCCATTTTGGTCCAGTCAACAGCTGTGATTAACTCTACGAAATCCAAAGCTTCACATCATGCCACGTCCAAATCTCAGACTTTACTCTCAAAAGAGACGGCGAATGGTAATAACGGAAGTTTGTCCACTTGAAGAACTTTTTTTCTGTAATACGTTCAGCTAAGCTTTTTGGCCTTGTTTAGCTTAAGCTAGCTTATTTTTTTTAATATAAAAATTCACATATTTATGTATTAGTTAGTTTTTTATCCTAGTTTAATTTTGGGATCGGGCCCCCAAGACCCGAATAGTTGAGTTATCAAAAAAAATTGTGAATTATTGATTGTCTCAACGAGAAGAATAAAAAAAGTAAAAAAAAAGAAGATGCAAACACAATTTTCTTTTTTAAAAAAGAAGTCGCTCAATTTGTTTAACATTACACAAACACATTCTAATAGAGAGTTGTCAAACAAAACCTAGAAGATGAAAATTGTGTTAGCAATTTTCTATTGATGAGCCTACCTAGATTACAAAATTAAACATTGAATGTTGTTGAATAAGGTTTGAATGGTGTCGGTATTACCCATTAAGTAATGATCGTTTAAAAATATGACCAGATAATATTACACAACTTGAGCGACTTTTAAAAAAAAAAAAATTTGTGTTGGGATTTTGTTTTACCATTTTAATTCCTCTCGTCGAGACAACCAATAATTCACTTTTTTTTTATAACTTAGGTGTTTGGGTCAGCTAACGCGCACCTCAATTAATCTTGGGGGCCCAATTCCACCACCTACTTACGGAATATCCAACTAAAGTTTGGAGCAAAATTTCGTCTGAACTGACCCCAAATGATAATACACGAAAACTTGACACAAACTAACAAATACAGAAAAAATTAAATTAGGACAAAAAAACTAACAAATACAAAGATATTTGAATTAAATTAGTCTAAAATATAAGCTAGCTTATTAAGCCAAACATGGCGTAGTGCTTAGTTGGACGTATTAGAGAAAGAAGTTCTTCAATTGGGACAAACTTCCGTTAACATTCGTTATCTCTTTTGAGAGTAAAGTCTGAGCGTTGGATGCGGCATGAGGAAAAGCTTTGGATTTAGTTGAGTTAATCACAACCGTTGACTGGACCAAAATGGACATTAACAAACTGGATGGGATTGCAGATGCGATGAGAGAGAGAGGCCCGAGTACTTGGAAGGTAGCCGGAGACGAAAGTATTTGGAAGGTTGTCGGAGGCGTGAGAACGTGGACGGTCGCCGGAGATGGGAGAACATGGACGGTCGCCGGAGATGAATAAGGAGAGACGAGAGGTAAGGACGACAGGTACATGTGAGAATCTAGGCTTTGCAAAATTTCATATTAATATCATTCTCATGTTTTATCATGTAAATGGGACACACTAAACTCGATTGGTACATATCATTATTATACTAAATGCTTACCATTTTTTTCTTTATTTACTTCGTGAGCACTCTCATGCAGACAGCTTATTCCTTCATCTATACATATAAACAAAAGATCGTTAGAATACTAAAAAGCGTAGTTTAGACTATGGTCAAATTTTACAAATTTAGTATTTTAATTAGAAGTCTTACCAATTGGTGGGTCAATTTCCATGTTTTGATCTTCAACAGACGCATGAGCATCCTCATGCTTCTCAACTACACTCACTGGTAGTATTTCATTGTCACGATTTATCATGTAAACGGGACACAAAAATTCAACTGCAAATCACTATTACTATAAATGCATACCATTTTTTTCTTTATCTTCTTTGTAAGCACTTTCATGCTGACAAACGCTTCCTTCATCTATATATATAAACAAAAGAGAAAGTCGGTATTGTTAGTAGAGTAAAAAGCGCAGTTTAGAAGTCTTACCATTTGGTGGTTCAATTTTCATGTTTTGCTCTTCAACTGGGTCAATTTGCATATTAATTTCATTCGCATTATTCATCCTGCAAACGGGACACCAAAAAAATGAAGATGGGTAACTACATTAGTAAAAAAAAAAGATTGACATAACTGTGTTCCTCCTTCTAAGTTAAAAATTTATGATCAAAAGTTTTTAAAAGTACATTGATAAAAAGAATATGGATCACTATCAAAAGTTTTTGAAATCGGCAATTTCAGAAATTTTGCCGATTTCAAAAAAGCCAGAGGAAAAAATGTCAAAGTGGCGCACATATTTATAGTCCATTTTTAAAGAGAGGTTAGCACTTGCCACAAATCTAGACCATGACCAAATGAATTGTATAACAGGGAACATAGAGCAGGAAATGCCTTTCTTCTGTTATTATATAGATGGTTTCGTGACTTAGCGGGTGTTTGGAAAGATAGTATCTTCTACTGAAGGACCATATTCATCAAGGAAATAGAAAACAAAACCAACTATCCACGTCCAAATATTAATAGAAAATGCATACAGACACAGGCTTAAACAGAAAAGTAAATGAAAAGGTAAGCTCGACGCTGATCGAAAACACCCTTGATAAATTGACGTGGTACTAACAACATGAGTTAATACCAACCAATCTCGATTGCGAAGAAAACCGACATACCAAAACAAAGATTAAAGAGAACACCCTACAATCCAAAAAAAAAAACATTAGTAGTACCTTGAATTTAAGCTTGACTTAGATTTAGAATACGATTGCGAAGAGAACCGACACACCAAAACAAAGATTAAAAAGAAAACCCTCCAATCCAAAAAAAAAAAAAAACCATTAGTAATATCTCAAATTTAAGCTCGGCGCAGAATTTCTCTAAATATATTTTTGCTGATCTTTCCTGCAATAAATATTAGAAAGTAAGAAGAAGGTAG
>CM033793.1:50682-75682 GCA_019656835.1 Rhododendron ovatum | reverse complement strand
AAGAAAACAACAAAGTTAGGATTAACGTAAAAGAGACCCAAGGTTGTCAAAAAAAAAAAATCTATTATCTCACACTCATATTTTTTCTCCCAATATTCGGCAAAAAAAACCCTATAGGAGTAAAAACTGTTCAAGAAAAAAATCAAACTAGCATGAGAATTGACAAAAAAAAAAAAAAGAAACTCCCAATTTTCAGTAAAAGAAACCCAATATGAGTAAAAATCGTTCAAGAAAACAACAAAATTAGGATTAACGTAAAAGACCCAAGGTTGTCCAAAAAAAAAAAAACTATTCTCTCACTCTCATTTTTTTTTCCCAATATTCGGCAAAAGAAACCCAATATGAGTAAAAATCGTCCAAGAAAAAAATTGAACTTGCATGAGAACTGAAAAAAATCCTTCAATGTTTAAATCCCTTGCATGATAACTGAAAAAAAAATCATTCAAGAAACTCCCAATTTTCGACCAAAGAAATCCAATATGAGTAAAAATCATTCAAGAAAAAAATTGATCTTGAATAAGAACTAAAAAAAAATCGATCTTGAATGAGAACTGAAAAAAATCGTTCAAGAAATTGAACTTACCTCACTATCGGTAATGGTAGTTCAGAAGTTGGAAAATGTGGAAAATGTACGCCTGTGACAAACAAACCATATAAAACGTGGACTGGCTAAGTTAATAGAAAATTTGGTAAATATGTAAACATTATTTTCCGAAATCACGGGGAACCAATTACCCAAAATCTCATTATTCGTTAGAAGGTATATTATTTTGTGTCCTCCATTAGCATATTATCCTTTAGAAGGTATATTAAATGTGGTAACATTATTTCCACGTATAGCTTTCCAAGTATGATTCCTAATTTTCAGCTAGGTTAATAGAAGTTTAAATCTTATGTGATAATCAAATTGGAGGTTTCCTTTTGTTCCGAAAATTTGGTAAATGTGGTAACATTATTTACCGGAATTATAGGGAACCAATCTCAGCAGAAAATGTGGCATTATAGTAGTAAGCATCATTTCCCAATTTATCGCTAGGTTTCTTACGTTATAATTTCAACCGTAGAAAAAATGTGTATCGGTCTTATGGTCCAAAATATAGGTGAAAAAATAGGGGATTTGAAAACCACCCTGTCATATTATATAGAAGATATAGATATAGATGGTAAGGCATAGACGAGAATATCTGCACGCTAAGGAACTCGTAAGGCTCACTCCCTGTTCGGAATACATCAAGATCTTCAAACTCTAACTCCAATTTTTTATGGCCCCTTTCGATATCAGTGTTTGGAATTGTAGAGGTGCGGGAAACGACAGATTCAGACGTAACTTTACGGATTTGGTTCGAATGCATATACCTGTAGTGGTAGCCCTCCTTGAAACCAAGGTGAGCCTTCAGTCTATGGGTATGTTTTTTAAAACCCTTGGGTTTACTGCCTCCACGCATGTGGATCCCTCCGGCAGAGTAGGGGGAATTTGGCTTCTCTGGGACCCAACTAGGGTTTCTCTCAACATAACCGGCATATCCCCTCAAGCTATCCACTCCACTATTCAGAAGGATGGATTTGAGGAATGGTTGTTCTCTGCTGTTTATGCTAGTCCTAACTCTCGTCTTCGGGATATTCTATGGGAAGATTTGGACAACATAGCGTCCTCAACCCAGCTGCCTTGGATGGTGGCGGGTGACTTCAACGACATAACAGGCTCCAGCGAAGTTTTAAGCCATAGACCTGATTTCAGCGCCAGCCAGCGCAGAAAATTCTCCAATAATATAAACAGATGTAATCAGGTGGATATGGGGTCGTCCGGACCTAAATACACTTGGTCTAATGGTCGCCAAGGAATTGCTAATGTTTAGAAAAGGCTCGATCGTGCCCTTTGCAATGAAGACTGGAGACAACTATTCCCCGAAGGTACGACTTTCGTCCTTCCTCGTACTTACTCTGATCACTCTCCTCTGCTTATTTGTACCCTTGGTTATATTACTAATGGGGCTATAAATATACCTTTCAGCTTCGAGGCAGCCTGGCTCATGGACCCTACCTTCGGAGACCTGGTCAAGAGAGCCTGGACTGGCATTGATCTCCCCGATCACATAAAGAATTTCTCGGCAGCAGCTACTGTTTGGAATAAAAATGTTTTTGGTAATATTTTTAGAAGGAAAAGATGGGTTAAGTCACGTATTGAGGGCATTCAAAAATCCCAAAGCCGCAAATTTTCCCACAATCTGTTTTTATTAGAAAAAGAACTTATTTCGGAGTTCAACCAAATTCTTGCCCAAGAAGAAATGCTTTGGTTTCAAAAATCCAGAAGCAAATGGATTACTCAAGGGGAGAACAATACCAGATACTTTCACCTTTCACCTCTCTACCATTATTCGTAGAAGGAAATCCAAAATAAATGTTCTCAAAGACAGTGATAATTCGGGGATCACTAACCCTGATCTCATAAAAAGTCACGTTCAAAACTATTTTGTTAATCTCTTTAAGGATCAAAGTTATATCCAAGGCTCTAATCAGGTGATGATCCCTCATGTTACCCTGTCGAATGAGGATAACGCCAGGCTGTGTTTCCCTATTACAAACCTTGAAATATGGGAATGTATGAAGAATATCAACCCCTACAAAGCCCCTGGCCCGGATGGTATCCCGGCCATTTTTTATCAAAAACATTGGAATGTTGTGGGTAAAGAGGTCTGCTCTTTTGTTCAGAATTGCTTCCACAATTGCTCTGTTCCTGAGATCATTAACAGAACCTTCATATCTCTTATCCCCAAAACTGATAACCCTGAGTCCATCAATATGTTTAGGCCGATTAGCCTTTGCAATGTTGTCTATAAAGTCATTACCAAAATTATTGTGAATAGACTGAGGCCCTTGCTTCCCAAGATCATCAGCCCTTTCCAAAGTAGCTTCATACCTGGTAGATCGACTGATGACACTATCATCATTACCCAAGCGCTTCTCCATTCTCTGACGAGGAAGAAAGGAAAAAAAGGAGGCATGATTTTCAAAATTGATCTTGAAAAAGCCTATGACAAAGTTTCCTGGAAATTCCTTTTTGATACTCTCCTATTCTTTAATTTGAATGCCTGTGTCTCTAATGTCAAATCCTCCATACTTTGGAATGGGGAAGCCCTCAATGAATTTTCCCCTGGCCGGGGTCTTAGACAAGGAGACCCTCTATCCCCCTTCCTTTTTGTCCTATGCATGGAAAGATTATCGCTCCTCATTAATAATAAAAGCAGCGAAGGAGGCTGGAAAGGGTTAAAGGTTTCCCAAAACTCATGCCCCCTCGCTCATTTATTCTTTGCGGATGACCTCATGCTTTTTTGTCAAGCTAATATGTCCACTTGTAGGAGCATCATGCAAGTGCTTAACACGTTTTGTGACATATCGGGACAGACCATTAACTTTGCCAAATCTAAATTGTTTATCTCTGCTAACATAACTAGAAGAAAAGCCAGAAGATTAAGTAATTTGTGTGGTATTCCTCTCACCAATGACTTGGGCAAATACCTTGGTATCCCCCTCTTTCACAGTCGTGTTAATAAGAACCATTTTAATCAAATCATTGAAAAAGTTCAACGCACTCTCTTGGGCTGGAGTTCAAACACCCTTATGCTCGCGGGCAGGGTCACTTTGGCCCATTCTGTCACTACCACTATCCCTAGTTACACTACGCAGACTATGAAGTTACCTGCTTCTATTTGTGAGCATCTTGACAGGTTAAACAGGAATTTTCTATGGGAGGACACCCCTGATAGGAAAAAGTTGCATTTGGTCAAATGGGATAAAGTGTGCAAAGATAAAGATTGCGGTGGTTTGGGTATTAAATCTGCAAAAAATCAGAATTTGGCTTTGTTAACGAAGCTGGGGTGGAAAATGTATACTCAGGAGGACTGCCTCTGGGTTAACATACTGAAAGACAATTACCTCCGAAACCATGATATTTTTCATGGCCTAGACATAGGCCTGCTTCTCACATCTGGAGAGGCATTGTGGAGACCAAAGAAATCGTCCAAAAGGGTTTTAAATGGGTGATCAGAGATGGCAGGAGAGTGGATCTTTGGAAAGACTGGTGGTGTGGGGATGTTCCCCTTGCTACTCGCTTCCCAGGAGACCACGCTCTTACTAATGACAAAGTTGCTAATATTATTGTTAATGGTAGATGGAATCTGGAGGGGATTAGCCAGATTGTGGACCAAGGAACTATTGACTTTATCCTTGGAGTTAGATTACCTGTGGGCCACCAAGGCCCAGATCACCCTACTTGGATGGGTTCCCCTAGTGGAAATTTTTCGGTAGCTGCTGCTTATAAAATTATCATTCAAGACGCGAATGATCTTAAGGGTTGGAAGTGGTTTTGGAAACTCAAAGTTCCTGCAAAATTTAAAACTTTCATTTGGCTCATTTTTCTCCATAAACTTCCAACCAATAAGCTTCGTGCCAGGAGAGGTATCTGCAGCTCTGACTTATGTCCTAGATGCAATTCCTCCCCTGAAGATCTTAACCATCTTTTCAGGGATTGTCCCAAAGCTATTGAGCTTTGAAATGTTATTCCTTTCGGTTATGTCATGCGCTGGGGTTTTAATGGTCCTTTTAACGACTGGCTTTCCTCCAATCTTAAGTCTAAAATTTCAGTGAGCAACAGTTCTACATTGCCTTAGCATACCTTTTTCACCACCTCTTTGGCAAATCTGGAAAGACCGAAACAAAAAAAGTTTTGATAATTTGGATAATGATGTTCTTGTTAGTGCCAAGACAATATTTGATTATGCTCATGAAATTGTTTCAGCCTTTAAAACCCCTCGCCTACATGACCTCATCACCACTCAGACTCCTAACTGGCGCCCTCCCCATGCAGGTATAATCAAGCATAACATTGATGGATGCTGGTATGAATCAAACGGGAAAGCTGGATTTGGAGGTCTATTCAGAGATGCACAAGGCGACTAGATATTGGGAGTCTTTGGAAAACTTAACTGCGAATCTAGCCTTGAAGCGGAACTTTGGGGGATATACAAAGGACTGCAAATCATTTTGGAGAAAAATTTGCGGAATGTCCAGATCGAGTCAGATGCTATGTTGGCAGTGAATCTAATCAAAGATGGCAATCCGGGCAATCACGCGCAGAGTGTTATTATTCACGAAGCGCATGGCCTCCTCACTCGTACGGATACGACGCTAAATCACGTCTACCGCGCTGCTAATCAGTGCACAGACCACCTCGCCCACATGGGAGGAGAGCAAGACGAAGAACTGATCATAGTAGTGGACATCCCCATCTCCCTCAGGGAATTCCTTATCAGAGACGGCCTAAATGTTAGGCGGGTTTTAGATTAGATGTTTTGGTCCTTTAGGCCGGTTTGAGTATCCTGTTTATTTCTCTTGTTGTGAACTTGCATTTCTAGTTTTTGAATGAAATTCCGACGTACCAAAAAAAAAAATTGTCGTTCGAACCAGCTAGGAACTAAAACCTTGCTCTTTCTTCATAAGGCTCCTGTTGAGCCTTCCCAAATTTAGAACAACGTGCAACAATAGGATGATGATAATTACGTTCCTCCATTCTCATTCGTCCTTCTCACTCTCAACCGTTCTTCAAAAAATATTTCGTTGTCAAATGGTTACCTTTGGTGAAAATTTTTAAGAAGGTTGCATTGCGTCTCCAAATATATTTTGAGCATAACTCTTTGCTTAGAACTTCCATTGAGATAATTTAAACTGGGTTCCGTTCAAAATATATTTTAATGTTACACGCATATGTTATATCAACAATGCTACTTACACAACAATCCAAACGCAACAACTTATACAACCTCTCACATACATGTAGGGCCCACACATAGTAGTGTGTGTGGAGCCCACATGTATGCATGTGAGAAGTTGTATAAGTTGTTGTGTTTAGATTATTGTGTGAATATCATTTTTGATGTTATATATTAGATATTTCAATTATTCGTTGAAAAATGTGTGTGATGTAGTTGGTTAAAGCTTCTACCCATAAATTAGGAGACATGGGTTTAAGACCCAGTAGGAGAAAGAAAGTGATCGAGATTCTTTTCCCATAGGAAAATGTCATTTTTAACCTCAATTTTTTCAAAAATTGAGATTATTTCTCTCTAAATAACCATAGTTTTACAATAAAACTGAGATGTTAAGCTGTTAAAGTTGTTTTGTCATTTTTAATCACTATTTTAAACCTTTTTTGTCACAGTTTTATGAATTTTAATCACGGTTCTATTCTGTGATTAAAAGATAGAAATTTTTAGTTACACCTTGATAAATTACAATTTTAAATATGAGATTAAAAGTAAAAGACCACACCAGATAACCGAAATCTTTATCTTTTTTTCTTGTAGTGAAACGAAAAACTATACGCAACATATCTTTAATAAAGTTGGAAAAGTAAAAGTGGTGAAAGAGTAAAGAATTGTACTTTGCCGTTCTTTTTTCTGTATTAGAGGAATAAATTACTCGATTTAGCTTTGGTAGCAAGATAAGGATTTCCTTCCGAGTCAATTATCAAACTTGTGCTTCAATTGTGAACCATGACTAAAACTTTCTTGATACGACTTAAACTTTCTTGAAACTGGACCGTTATTGTTGCCAATCACTATTATAATATTGTTAAAAGATAACGTTTGAAAAAATATAAAGATGTCAGTTTTTTAAAAAATCGTAATTAAAAAGATTGCAATAGATAAATAATGTCAGTCATCTAAAAAATTGTGATATAATATATTTATGATGTCACTTTCTAAAATAGTGACATAACTATTCTTTTTTTTTTAATATCAGTTTCTCCTAAACTGTGATCTAATATATTTATGATGTCACTTTCTGAAATAGTGGCATAACTATTCTCTTTTTTTTTTTAATGTCAGTTTCTGCTAAACTATGACCTAATATATTTATGAAATCACTTTGTAAAATAGTGACATAACTATTCTTTCTTTTTAATGTCGGTTTCTCCTTAAGTGACATTGAAGAACAAAAATTTGTTTTTGGAGAAAACGGCGCCATCTATGAGCATCGTTGCCTTAAAGTCTCAAATCGGGAGCAGATCGTTACATATAGTATCAAAGCCTGTACCAACCGGAAATGTGAGACAGAATCTCGACCCCATACGAGGACGTGTGTTCCTAAGTGGGGGAGATTGTGATGCCCTACCCCTGGGGAGTTCCAGGTAGTGGTCAACTGACCTGTGGGTTGTTGGGACCCGTACGAGAGGCTGTCGGATCAGTAACCAGAGGGTCAACCAAGGGTAGTCCCACATCGTCATCCTATCTTGGACAAGGACTTTTAAAGCTATGTAGGTGCCAAAGTCAATTAAAACTTCATAGTTAAGCGTGCTTGCATTGAAGTAATCTTGGGATGGGTGATCTCACTGGGAGATTTGATGGGAGCAGACAATATTATACAGAGCAGCAGCGGATTGTTATAAAAGATGATGGCTTTAAAGCACTTTAATGACGTTTCACATCTGTCATCTTTTTCTTTCAATTACCTTTAAAAAGCTTCATCTTTATAGATTTTTTTTTCTCGGCAAACAATATAGATATTAATGACAGTTTCAAACCGGCATTTTAAGATTTAGACTTTTAATGACAGATTCATAGATGATAATTTCAAAACTGTCATCTTTCATGTTTAATGACACTTTTAAACTATCATCTTTTACGATTATTGTATTAGTGAACATAAGTTCAAAAGCCCTCAAGCCATATCATCTCGTTCCTGTTTGCCTCGCATTCTCTGCTAAACAAGCTCGAGTGTTCTTTCCTATTCGTCTCCTCCTCTCGACTTCCTCTTTCATTACTCAACGTAAAGACCAAAGAGTGTTTAGAAGACCTGGGACATTGATCTCAGTTTGCTCTGTTTGAGAACAGCAAAGAGGTATGCCTGAGCAATACTTTCTAGTAGGATTTATTGATTAATGTCGACCGAGATCGGAACTGTATTAAGGTCTCATTTCAGAACCTTTCTTAAAAAATAAGTAGTTTCTTTCACATTTTAAAACTTAAAAATAATGTAAATGAAAAATAATCTTTTAATTTTTTTTGCACCGTATAAAAGATATTGATGGGATCTATCAAACAAGATCCATATTGGTAAAAAAATTATTTGTGTAAACACATTATTTTTGAGCTTAAAATTGCCTTCTTAAAAAGTAAATACTTATTTTGAGTTGCGGAACGGAGCCTAAGTCTCCCAAGTTATTTTGAGTGAGAGATATTTGGAAAGAGATTATATGAAGAAGATAAATAAAAATTTACACCTTTTACTTTTGTTTATTCATTTTTCTTTATCTTACATTTTCCACAATTAGAAGATAAATAAAAATTTACACCTTTTACTTTTGTTTATTCATTTTTCTTTATCTTACATTTTCCACAATTAGAAGATAAATAAAAATTTACACCTTTTACTTTTGTTTATTCACTTTTCTTTATCTTACATTTTCCACAATTGCAAATTAATTTCAATTTATTTTATTCACGTCATTAATTTTTAATTAATAATAGTACATATATGTCTTTCCGTGCATAAAACAAGCCCAATGCAAGAATCAATAAATACTAGTATAAACAAATGTTGGTAAGCTCAAGTGTCTCCAAATTAATCTTAATTACAATTTTGGTTTTTGTTATTTTTGAAATTGAGAGAGAGGAAGGGAGGTTTTAAAAAAAGAAGAAGAGAGAGTTCAAAGCAGAGAGAGAGAGAGAGAGAGAGAGAGAGAGAGAGAGAGCTTGGCATTATTCAAATCCGATGAGAGAGAGAGAGAGAGAGAGAGAGAGAGAGCTTGGCATTATTCAAAGCCGATGGGCCTATATATAGCCAAGATAATGGGCACCTACAAGCACAACACCCAACACTCCAAAGTCCTCTAGTCTTTCTTGATAGCTCAAATGTCTCTACCAGTTAAGTCGCCCCAAACACTTCATCCTTCCTCTTTCGGTGATGGCTTCGTCTGGGGTACCGCATCATCTGCTTATCAGGTAAAAACGGTGCCCCAAATATATAGGACTAGCTTTTGAATTTGTACCCTGCATGTGTGATAGCACATTAAAGATCACGGTACGTAACTAATTCACCCCACTAGTATACGTAAATTCGAGCTCTGCCCTTGTCTATCTTCAGCTTCAATTAGGATATTGTGACAAAAAATTAAGCTTATAAAATAGATTAATGGTTTCAAGGGTTATTTTTTCAAAATCTACATCTTAGGTGAAACTCGAACCCTATGTTAGAGATGATTTGGTAACTAGTTTGGATACATATCTTTTTTAAGGACGCAATCAAAATATATTGATTTTCTTTTTGTTGCCAGTATGAAGGTGCATCAGATAAATACGGTAAAGGCCCAAGTATCTGGGATACTTTCACACATGAACGACCTGGTACTCTCTCTCTCTCTCTCTCTCTCTCTCTCTCTCTCTCTCTCTCTCTCTCTCTCATGGACTATTAAGGATGGTCAAAGCTGATATGATTAGAGTTTGGAGAATTCAAGATTGGCAAAGTGCGACTATACAAACCTCTATTTGGATATGTGCATTTTCAACAAACAAAATAAGCATTTTAAAACAAAAATCATTCATTTTCCTGCAAAATTTTAATTATATTTTACACCTTTTAGTAGTTCTTAATAATATCTTTGAACTGCAGCAAAAAATCAGAAATTTGTTTTCGGGAATGATACTCCCTTCTTCTCATATTGTTTGTCCTTTTTTTTGACTTTTTCATTTCCCAAAATTTCGTCATTTGTAGAAATACAAATTTCAAATATTTATCTCTTTTTACTCTTCTTTCAAGTGTAAAAATGACAAGTCTAATTTTGAGGGAGAGCATTTTTTGAAAAGTTCAGCACTTTAAAGTGTAATTATTGACTCCCTTATTGAGTTGAATTTTTTAAAATAGACAAACAATTATTGAGGGAAATAGTTGGGACAGAGGGAGTTCGGTAGTTCTTTCTTTTAAAATAACTATTGAGGAAAATAGTAAACGAAAAGAGTATATAAAATTTAGCTCGACAATATAAAACAATGGAAAAATGACAAATAGTTTCGATTTTTTTTTTTTGATCGGCAAAAAATATGTATAGATAAACTCAAAGAAGTGTACATTGAGAAAATTAGGAGAAAAAAGAGACAAACCAAGGCCACTGAGTCACTAACATGCCATCAAACCAAGGAGAATCCAAATAGTTTTGAGTAGCAATGGTTGGGTAGCGCTCCTTTAGAGCGTGATATCTGGGTTCGACTCCTATATAGCTAGGAGGTTGGCTTTCATAGTAATCTAACTTATACTAACATATTAACGTCATATATCATCTGAAAAAAGAAAAAAACGACAGGTAAGAATGGAAACGTATAGAACTACTGCTCCAGATATTTCCATGATACAAGACTTTTATGTATTTGTAGAAGCTGGCTAGTTAAATGTTTATTGTTAAATGACAGGTAAGATCGGTGACGGAAGCAATGGAACAACGGCTGTTGATTTTTATCATAGATATAAGGTGCGGTATTTCATAGTTTAAGACGAAGCGTTTGATTAAAATGAGTTCCAATCATCTGCATGTAACGTCCGGATTTCTCATGTAACCATTTAGCGATATAATTTTTACCATTAGTTCTCAAGTTAAAAAAATCTAATAAAACATATTCCACGTACTCCAATGGTAAAAAATAATAAAAGAATTCCAGTAGAGAAGATTTGACGCAAAATTGGACTTGAATTTTATTGGTTGGCAATAAGGTTTTTAATGTATGAGACAATGCAGGATGATGTCCAGATCATGAAGGACATAGGTTTCAATGCCTGTAGACTCTCAATCTCATGGTCTAGAATTTTGCCAAGTAAGTTTAATTTGAACATTTTTATCCGGAATTTTTTTTTTTTTGCTTTATATATTTTCTAGTTATTTGCAACTATTTGATTTACCTCCACTCCTACGAAACATTTTGTGCACCAAAATAGCCTTGATAAAGAGTTTTAATTTGAAACATCGAACCTTAACAATTCAATAAACCAAAACATTCTTCAGTGTGTTGTTTACATGAACCATTCACTTTTTAAAACTTGAAGAATTTTAGAGCTCTATAAAAAATCAAGTCGAATAGATATCATTAACTCGGTAACCTGTGTTGTGTTTAATAAGTTTTAGACATTCAATCGACTTGATTGTTTTCGAGGCTATAAAAATCTACAAAATGAATGGTTCAGATCATTTTTTCAAGCTTGGGACAAGAGCCATGTATCCCGCACAACAGCCTACGGTGTCCCAAGGCACAGCAGGGTTGGTAACCACGTCAACACACAATACTCACGCCCACTCCACACAAATATTGCTGACAAATACTCAAAACATCTAATCTAAGGATGCTAAACAATCAAACAACTGGAGCTTGTTAGATTTTTTGGAGGGTTCCAGCCTAAAACCAATTGATTATAGATGGAGTAGTCTTTAGAATATTTTAACCAAGCTTAAGTGACTTAAATGTGTAGAAACTTTATATCCATCTCAAAACTAATTGGCAATGAGTGGATCCCAGATGTTATTAAGTGATCACTCATTCCACTCCCAAGCAATGTGAGACTCTATTTTCTTAACAAAATGAGAGATGTTAGATAAGTCTTAAACTCCCCCTTACGCGCAACCTGGATGCACGTAGGAGATGACAGACCAAGAGCTGAGCAATTGACTTGGGCGACAAAGATGACAAGACTATGACTCGATTTTTAGCTGATTCAAACTCGTTCAGAAAAACTAATTAGGTTTGGGAAAATTTCACTTACCTCCCCTGAGGTTTCTGACAATTACAGATACCTCCCCTCAGGTTTCTAAAATTGCACTTACCTCCCCTCTGCTTTAGTTTTCGGTTGCAGATTCCCCCATCCGTTAGTTGACCGTTACTAAGGATGACGGAAATTGCTGACATCATCCATTACATCTATTATACTACCCATTTTACCCTTGAGTCAATAATTTTGCATTTACTTATAAATATCCATATCTTTATTTTGTATTTACTTATAAATATAATGACATATATTTTATATATATATATATATATATATATATATATATATATATATATGTTAATTGAAATTCTTGTCCTAAATATTTTTTTCTTATATGCAAATTTAATGTTTAGCTAGTGAATACATGTTATAAATAATTAATTACTCCTCTAAACTAAATCAATATTGAAAAAAATAGTTATAATGTTATCTTCTATGCTACATATCCATAAATACATTTGTATGTTAAATTAAATACATATCGACATTTAGTATTAAACATGCATGTATAATTTTTTCTAAAGCTTCAAAAAAATTCTAAATTTTTATTAAGCCACATACATACGAGGCATAAACACAAAAGAATTAGAGTCCATTTACTTTTTTATGATATTTCACATTTTTTTTGGCAAAGAATTAAAAAATCTCAAATATATAGCTCCATATTAAAATAATTATATTTTGCAACCCTATACCGCCTCTTTTTACACCCCAAAAAAATATGTTAACATTTTTAGCCAAAAATTCCTTTTTCTCCCATCGAATTTTTTTTCTTGAACTTTTGGAATTTCTAAGCCACATATTCATTGAATAATGAACCTTCAAACACTTTACATTAACATTGATAAAAAAAACTTCATTATGAAAATGAACTCAAAAAAATTATGCTAATTTTTTTTTTTTTTTGCATATTGGCTAAAACAAACAATGCTTTATAGATGAAGGACTTTACTATCAAGTTTTTGAAATTACACTTATCAATTAAGTTATGTATATTAGTTCAACGTATTTTTTAAAATTCAGGGTGTTTTGGGTTACTTTACGCACATCATAATTAATTTGGGTTACAACACTTTAGTTCAATGTTCAATCAACTTTCTTTGGCTTGTATTAGAAAGGAAAAAATAGAAGTCAAAGCAATTACAAAAAAAAAAAAAAACTATTTTTTTGGGGGGAGGTATCTAATATTATTATAAACCTCAGGGGAGGTATATAAAGGGGTAAAAATGGAAATTCACACTTTCCGTTAACAGAAGTTAGCCGAAAAGACTGACAGGGGAGGTAAGTGCAATTTCAGAAACGTGAGGGGAGGTGTCTGTAATTGTCAGAAACCTCAGGGGAGGTAAGTGAAATTTGCCCATTAGGTTTTGAGTTTCTTGAGGGACGAGGGCATTTCAGGATTAGATTTAATGTATGAGTGGGTGTGGAAAAAGAATATGATTATTTTGGGTACAAATAGATTCACTTTTTTTGTCTTTGAATTTGTCTAGCTAATGCATAATTTAAATAACAGGAGGAGAGATCAGAGGAGGCGTGAACCAGGAAGGGATCAAGTTTTATCATGATCTGATCGACCAGCTTCTGTCGAATGGTTAATTATGATTAATGAACTCATCGATCGGACCAGTTTTTCATATCTTTATCTGAAAATAATTGGACTATATATATTCTTCTTGAAATTTATATACTCTATGTCCATCCGTAGGTATAACTCCATTTGTGACTCTATTTCATTGGGATCTTCCGCAAGCCTTGGAAAACAAATATATGGGTTTCCTAAATACTCAAATTGTGTAAGTATATATTCCATATAACTCGACTTGTATCGAGTAATTGCATGTTCAATATTAGTCCCGGAGCACAGCCACGTGGTGCTCCGGATCATTCTAGCTAGGCTTCTAGTCTAACATTTACGTGGGATCCATACGTTTACATGTGTGTGATATCTTCGTTATAGGAAGGACTTCCGTGATTACGCGAACCTCTGCTTCTCGGTGTATGGTGGTAAGGTGAAAAATTGGATTACACTAAACGAGCCAGTTATGTACTGTTGTTGCGGATATGTAGACGGTAGACATGCACCCGGTCGAGGTCCTGCTTCTTCCTCGACGCCGCCAAATTCTTCATCTACAAACTCTCTGGCGGAGGGTCATGAAATTTTTACGGGTATCCTCCTACCTCGATGTCAGGCGACTGAACCTGCAGGCAACGGAGGGAGTTCGGATAATGGGGATCCGGGAAGGGAACCTTATATCGTGGCACGCAACCTTCTTCTTGCTCATGCAGCTGCTGTGAAACTATACAAGGACAACTTTCAGGTTTAAATTCGCCCTATACTTTCAGGTTTGGTTTGGTTTGTTATGGTTTGTGTTGGTAGAATTTATTATGCAGAAAGCCATTTAGATTTGCTTGGACTTGAAAGATTAATTTTGATACCAGAAACTCAAAACTTTGATTTGGTAGTTTACATTAGATTTTGACAATAAGTTCGCGAGACATATAAATGTTTCACAATTAGGATCCACATAAAAACACACATTGTTTTGCTAAGTAACCAAATGGAAGTGGATCCTCTTCTACTCCAAGTTTTGGACCGGAGGAGAAACTCAAATCTGAATCGTCGACCATTGTTGCAATCAAAACAATGATTATCTATTGATTTTTCCAATGTTTTGGACTAGAGAGGATCCGATCGATCCCTAATTAACCAAATATATATTGATGTTGTCTATAATAGCATCTTCAATCCTTCCCTAAATCTTTCCTTTATTTCATTTCATATTCTTCAATTGAGAGAATATGGTTTTGAATATTAGTTTTAATTTTTGAAACGTGTTTTAGGGAATTCAAAAAGGGCAGATAGGGATTGTCCTAGTGTCTAACTGGTTTCTCCCATGGGACGCTGACTCAGAAGAGGATGAAGCGGCAGTCAGGCGAGCTCTAGATTTCATGCTTGGATGGTGAGTACTTAATTACACGTGGCAAAAATTCAGTGAGTTTTATTGAAATGAGTAGCTTTTCAAATACATGAATTGTCAAAGTAAATAAGAAAGTTTATTTTTCCACATCAAAAGATGGTGGCATCCTATTAACAATTTCTAATCATAAATTTTTATGTGTAAGGTAAATGCTACGTACCATAGATATTCTTATTTGGGTGTGTACGTACAGTATTCACCGCCTAGAATCGCTTTGACTTCATAGAAATTCTTAACATCTGTATGATGATTTATAACATTTGCATTGAAATTCATTATCTGTGTTTAAAATTTCTTTAACATCAAGAAAATGTATATATATACAAATGCTACGATCGAATTCAAAATTAATGTTACGAGTTTATGCCAAATATTATGAGTTGCTATACAAAAATAATGATCAATTCAAAACTGATATACATCATGAATTTAAGGGGATTTAACGTGTGCAAATCGTACACATCCAAATTGTGCGCATCATAGTATTTCATACTACTTCAGCAAGCATTTTTGGAAAGTACCAATTCCATTTTTTTTTTTAACGGCAAATAGAATTTTATTAATCTTCAAATTAGAATTAGAATTACAAAGACTAAAGGGGGCAAGTATAACCGGCATCACAATCCGAAGCAAATATCCCAACTACTTTGGCACATAATTTTTGAAAGCAATAACTCCATTCAGTTCGATTTTTGAAAACTTGCTGATTGCGGATTAGTTCATTTAGCCTTTTTTTTTTTTTTGATCAACGAAAAATTTATTAGAAAAATCTTGACCAATGATATATCAAGATGGGGGAGAGTGGAGAGGGGATCCAACCTTATGGAAAAACACCCATTGGGACACAGCTCAAACACATAAAGAGACTAGCTCAAACAAAAGATGGCCAAGCCAAACCCAAGAAAACCCTAAATCTAACCATAACCTAATTACACAGTTCCCGCCGTAGCCGTTGGCGGCCTAAAATAAGCAGAACATGAATAAAAAGATTGATACATAAGATGATGACTTGGTTTCATATATAAATATATATATATATATATATATATATATATATGGATATTTCATGCTGTTGATTTATGTTTCGTTTGTGTGTTGCAGGTTCATGGAACCACTCATAAGGGGTGCTTATCCGAAGAATATGATAGATTATGTTGATGAAGACCGACTACCAAGTCTTAAAGATCCAGACTGTCCTTATGAAGTAAAAGGATCATATGATTTTATCGGAATAAATTATTATACTGCTCAATATGTACTTAATTCACCAAAGCCACCTGGAGAAAAACCAAGCTACAGGACAGATCAACAGCTTAAGACCACATGTAAGTATTGGAGCTACTAAATTAATTTCCGAGGCAAGATCATCCGACGATTCCTCGTGTGGTCTCTCACGTGACGTAAAATGAGACTCATAATGCCATATTTGATGAATCTAAAAAAATAGGTCAGACTCGATGGCCCGATCCATTCATTTTTACGTGTCTCGATGTGATTATCGTTCTCATATATATATATATATATATATATATAGAAAACCATGTTGATCGGAGATTGATAAAGGCGTGGCAGAATAGGCTTTGATATTTAAAAAAGAGATGCATGTACGGTCAAAGCCTTGCCGTCATTTTTCTTTTAACAAACATTCAATTAGGCAGATAAAATATCCGATCAACTTGATTTTGGGAATAGACGATCGATAAACATATCGATATATTGGTAGGTCCAAAACGTCACATTAGGGACCAAATGAGTGATATATATCAAATGTGGGAATCTTGATTAACTTAGTTTCCACTTTTAAAGCTCTTTAATATATATGTCGTGTGTGTGCTACTTTTTGCTAGATTACAACAAGAACAACGTGCCCATTGGTGAAAAGGTCAGCACTAAAATTCAATCTTGCTTCTACAAAAGCACAGTACAAAATTGGGAAATTGATTTCATTGCTGATAAGTACTTCCATCGTTCCATATTGGATGTCTTTTTTTTCTAAAACTCGTGTCACATTTCGAACAAACAGGTAAAGTTCTTCAGCACATAATTTTCTTTTCGTTTTTTGCACCAATTTACAGAACTCAATTAGTTCTTTTACATAGATGCAAAAAAAATTTAAAAAATTGCATGACATGTAAGTGTACGTGTCTCCATATGGCTTATCATCCTCAAACTATTTTTTATTTTTATAAGTAACAAAATTTTATTAAAACTCGACAAATGGTACATCGAGGGGAAACCAATTATGGACCTCAGAAGATGAAGTATCATAAGAGGCCTACAAAACAAAGAAAGAAGAAAGAAGAAAAAATTACTTTCAATAGATATTGAATGAGCCTAGGAACAGCACTTCAATTGGCCAAATTAATCTGAAAAATGCTTTCATACACATAGTGTAGTGTCTGTTATATCAATCTCCAATCTCCACAGCCACTGGTTAAGTTAAGGAGTATTATTGTGCTTAATGTTGAATTTCGTTGTAAATTGTGCACAAGAATACATCCATGTACTGTACGAGACGCCAGATTTAAAATTTTACTTCTGAATTTTTTTTCTATAAAATGAATTTTTTCCTTCAAACATTACTCTAAATAAATAAATAAAAATGTCGCAGTCCGGTGCCGATTGGCTCTACATCTATCCGAAGGGGATAGGAGAGCTATTGAAGTGGATGGCGGAGAATTACGGCAACGACAGGGATCTTGTTATTTACATTACCGAAAATGGTAAACGACCAACTTCTCGATCGCTAACTTCGTTGTAATTTTCTTCCATAATTCATGCAATTACGTTCGTGTTGCAGGGGTTGGTGAGAAGGATGATTTCAAGAAAACAGTTAAACAGGCGTTGGTGTATAAAGATGCCTCGGGTGGAGATATGAGGACCAATTACCACCACGACCATCTTCTAAATCTCCTCAACGCAATGACCAATGATATTATGAAGTACGTATTCGAATCAATTTAGTAATTAGAAGGGAAAAAAAACACATGACTTTTTGAATAAAAACATGTTATTAATTTATGATTTTATCGATGCGTGGTAATTGTTAAGCTGACCAACAAGGAATTTTGACATGCAGGAAGAATCACGTTGAGGTGAAGGGATACTTTGTGTGGTCGTTGCTGGATAATTACGAATGGGGTGACGGATACAAAACTCGTTTCGGATTGGTCTATGTTGATTACAAGGATGGACATTTGGTACGGCACTGGAAAAAATCAGCCACATGGTTCAAGAAATTTTTCGACGATAGTTTCTCAGGCAGTCGCTCATGAATTTAGTGTGCTTGCTTGCTTGCTTGCGTGTTCATTTCCTATGGTTAATATTTGGCTTTCAATAATAAAACCAACAACATGCCCAGAAGCAAAATTATCTAGAAATTAGTGAGTCGACCCGGCCAGTTAGCTTGTGTGGACACCTCAATTTCTGGTGGTTTGTTTTTTGGGCAGACTAGTTGTTGGTACCAAGTATACGTATGTTTGTGTTCTATGTATTATTGTTTGTGTGTTAAATTTGTTCGAGATATCGAACAAGTTGTGAGTAATTGTAAGAACAGGGCCGGCCGGGGGATCGAGGACTGTACTCCTCGCGGTGTGGCGGCCAATTATATTAATTTGCTACTTGATGCAATAATACTTAACGATTTCTTAGTCCTAAAATAATGAATTGTTCCAAGCGTAAGACTGAGACCGACGTAGGTCACGTAGCACAATATCCGGTAAAATCGGAGTCGAATCCACGGAAATAGTGATGTGTGCTAATTAAAAACTCGGGTTGTTACTCATTAAACTGGCTCTTAGGTAGCCACCCTTTGTTACTCATTAAACTCGGGTTGTTACTCTTAAGGAAACAACTGTTCTTTTCAAATAATTAAAAGGAGGTACGGTTGTTGGGTTCATAGCTCTCGAAACCAGTTTAGATTAACCTGCTTCATTCGGTGTTCTTAAAAACATTCAATTTTAGATTGAAAAAGACACCCCACAAGATGCGAAACCTTAGGGTCGGCGTCTACCCATGCGCAGCGGGAAATGAGTTTTGGACCTCCATTCCCCCGTTCACATGGGCTCCGACAATGTCCGGGTTCCTCTACAGGAAGTATTTTTCCAATCTAAAATCGGTTTTTTTATTGTTTGAAAATAGGAGCAGTGCCCAAACTGGCCATGGTGTACTAATCACCCCGTGACCCTACCTATACAACTAATCACTAATCGTTATGCATGAAAAAAAAAAAGAAACCCTAATTTGAATCATGCTTCTATTACTCGATACAGAAAATAAACAAGAGATCCAAACCAAACAAAACAAACGAACAACTTTTATTACGAATAAAAATTTAAACGAGTTACCTTAGTGCGAATAATTAAACAAAGTTTCAAATAACTTGAATAAGAAAAAAATTACTCTAAATGAATCAACGTAAATCTGAAACTGTATAGTAATTATTCCCACGAACTTCTGTCGTCGCCCGTTCTTCGTGTTCCGTCCGTGGGCAGAAGTTGTGCTTTCGTCCCTGTAGCCCAATGGTAGTGATGCCTTTTATATCAGTTGCTGATTGCCCCCGTAGTGTTCCGTCCGGGGGCAGAAGTTGCGCTTTCGTCCCTGTAGCCCAAAGGCACTAATGCCTTTTGTATCAGTTGCTGATTGCCCCCGTAAACAAAACCTGTTTTCTTTTCTTTTTACTCACTTCCAGCCGACTCCAATATTTCCCATCTTGGTCCACCATTTAACCATTGGGCCCACCATGACATGTGCAAACTAAATGTAGTAGAATTGTTTTGCCACCTATCCCGTAGACTAATTAGTTCCGTGCTAAACATGGAATATTTAAATATTCATCCTCTTTATTCATACCAGGTAAGAATTTATCTTGCTTTTTTTTATACTTATATTTTCATTCTCTTAGTGTGTGAATTATATTTCTTACCATTTTCACTATATATATATTATGTTATATTGCTTTTCTAATTTAGTGGGATTGGATTGTTTTTCCAATTTAATGGGATTGAATTGGAATATTTTTCTAATTCAGTTGGTAAATTTAAATACGATTGATGATTGATTACTTTTATTTTTTTTATCATGGAATGTATTTGTGGAATTGATTTTTTTTTAGGAATATAATTTTAGGAATATGACATGATAAATTGACCACACATTTGCATGTTTGGTCAATCAGACAACAAAAAGTCATATTTTTCATTGATCTTATTACACGAAACATGGCTAAATTACTATCAAAAAAATAAATAACATGACATATTCAAACCGTTCCATGGTTAAATGGTTAAATTACCATGACGATTACAATGTGGACACGATAAATATCCCATGACGATTACAACGTGGACACGATAAATAATTAACCATGAAATAATTTCATAGTAAACGGTTCAAATAATTAACCATGAAATGATAGAAATACAAACAAACATATTTCATGCTAAATGAAGTAAATAATTTACCATGAAATTGAATAAAACTAAACGAAACCCAATCGCCGATGTAGCGGAGTCAAATGGCAAAAAGAACCAATTTAGAACATGACATACGAGTATTTGTTAGAACATAAAATCATGAATTCATGGAATCTGAAAAAACAACCAAAAAATCCATGGTACTGGACGTGGAATCCATGACCGAGAGTATTTTTTAGAACATAAAATCATGAATTCAAAGAATCTGGCAAAACAACCAAAAAATGCATGGTACTGGACGTGTAATCTATGGCGTCGGCCATCGGCGTCTGTGTCCCCGTCCTCCGCTGTGCTTCCTGACCACGATTCCCATCAGCTTCCTCTGGCACCACGTCCCCGGCGATCCCCCGGACAAGCACCTCACGCTGCCACCACCAGCACCGCCCTGTCCTAGCTACCTCTCCTTCGGCTTCTCCTCTAATGTCCACTTCCTCGTCCCCATGCTCTTGGGCTATGCCTCCATGGTTCCTCGGTGCGGCATCAAATGAGGAAAAGATGGTAATGGTGCCTGGTGGGGATAATGGTGGATTTTTTTTTCCTCGTGATAGAAAGGGGATAATTGTGGTTTTGTAACCGACCATGTTTTGCAGATTAGGAAAAGTGAATGAGAATTTGAATGGGGGCAGTGATTTTTGGGATGGATTGATGAGATCTAAGGGACTAATTGCCTGCATAAAGGTTGGGACCAGATTTATTATGTTTTCATCCCAAAATGTATAAAGGGTTACCTGCATAAAGGGATACTTTGCATGGTCGTTGGTGGACAATTACGAATGGTCCGGCAGATACAAGACTCGGTTCGGATTGATGTATGTTGATTACAAGGACAGGCATTTGGCAAGGTACCCAAAAAAATCAGCCACATGGTTCGCAAATTTCCTCAAGGGATCCGGAGATGGGCAGAGCTAGCTAGAAGATTGAATATCTTCTTTGGTCCTAGCTAGCTAGCTTAGTGTGCTTGTGTGCATTTCCTATATGACTATAATTTGGCATGGCTTTCAACAATAAGACAACTTGCCCAGAAAGTGAGTGAGTCGACCCAGTTTGTATGGACGCCTCAATTTTCTGGTTGTTCAATTTCTGGGTATAGATCGAGACTAGTTCTTGGTCCCAAGTAGGTGTATATATGTGTGTGTTTGGTTTCCGGAAATGTCCTTTCCGTATAGTACACTATGTATTACTGCTATTGTTTTTTGTGTGTTTTTAGTAATTTGCTCAAGATATCAAAGAATAAGTTTGTAAGAACATGGGGCCGGGAGGGCTACCCCTCGCAGCTGTGTGGCCAAATTATGGATCTTAATTTGCTTCTCGATCGATATGCAATAATTAATCAAGAGAAAATCTTGTACTGTCGCGCGTCAAATTAAGTTGATCCCTTGTTGGCCTTCCTTTTGCTGGCAATCAACCGATCGATTCAGTAGTGTATAAATATGGGCTCATCATTTTGATGATCATAACATATTTATCTTTTGTGTGTGAGTTAGTTATAAATGTGTTCTGATCATGCATTTTTCGACATTTGATAAACATGAATTCTGGTGTTACTATTATTTTTGAAGTGTTCTATAAAGTAAATGAATCCGATCATCAAAGTGATATATGGCTCCCATATAATACTATGAGACAAATCTCAATTGTAAAATTTGGTTGTAAAAGTGGGAGCATTCTCCCCCTTAGCAATATGCGCATGCACCGCAAAGTTTAAATGTTATTCCGAAAAGCAATAAAGATAGAAGGTGGCCAACATAATCATAAGTTGAAAGAAGAAAGCACAACTACTTTATGGACTATATATATATGCATCATTATCACGGGGCCGGAGCGACTAGTTTGCCACTTAAATTTGATGCCATTCCAATGTTATATATAAGTTGATCTAAGAGTTAAAATCACAAATTCTTTTTTTATAATTCAGGTATCCAAGCTAATTTAAATTCATATGTTTTCTCAACAAAACTATTTGCTGGTCAAAATGCTTCAAAAAAGTTCCAAGCTTAATAATGTCAGGCATGCCGAAAGAGAACACCTTGTATGGAGCTATTTATTTTTTTATCCGAAAAAAAAATCACATACAAAAAAAATACATGTGAAATAAGTATGGATATCCAATGAAAAGACATGTAATGAGAATGGATAGATAGATGAGATTCGTAAGGGGATGTGATTAGAATTGGGATTTGTAATGAGAATGGATTGATAATGAGTATATTTATTTGAGATGAAATTAGATGATAGAATTATTAATATCATATTTGTTTGTGGTGGGATTAGATAGATAGAAGAAATTGATAATAAGAAATGATTGCTAATGAGAAGGGGTTGGAATTGGACTATAAATACCAAGTCCCAAGGGATATTCTTAATACCCCTATTGGCTGGCTTGGACATCCCAATGGACTAATAATCCGGACCTTTTTTTATTACCAAACAGAGTATTAATACTCTCATGGGATTACTACTCCAATCTCAACCCTCAAACCTGTTATCAAACGGGCCTGAGTGTTTCGAAGAGTAAACAATGACTCCTTAACTGATCTAGTGCTATTACTTGCAAAAATTCTGCATACCCCTCTGCCACAATTTTATTTCATAGGAAACAAACAACACAACCGAACAAATAAAAATAAGAACAAAAACTTACGAAAATAACAAGTATAATTGCCAATGGTGCCCTTTTAGTTTGTATTCATTTGAGCTTTTCAATGAAATTGTGCTTATCAAAAAATAAATAAATAAATAATTTGTACACATGGCCGCACACTTTTGCACATGGCCACAAACTTTTGTGTACCTCGTTGCAAACCTTTGCACGTGGCCACAAACTTTGCATATTTGGATGCAAATTTTTAATTAGCGCCGCAAACTTTTGCACACCGGGCCGCAAACTATTGATATCGGCCCCAAATTTTGTGTATCTTGTAGCAAACTTTTGCACATTGCTGCAAATTTATTACCTGGCCGCACAGTTAGTGTAAATTGCCGCTAAGTTAGAGTTCGAGTATGTGGCAGCATCGCAACAATTACACACAGTAGAAAGATAACAAAAATACTTTGCACATCTGTTGTCAGAAACAAAATTCCTAACAAAATTCGTAGAGGAGGGAGAAAAGATAAGACTTTTGTTTCGTTAAACAGAGAACGAAAATGAAATTAAACCTCTAACCTGTTCTTTTTTCCTTTCACAAATCCTTTTGCAAATCTAAGAACCAATAGGGGAGCTTTTGAGGCCTAAATTATTTTTTTTTTAATGGAGAGTTGAACATCATCAAACGTACTAGAAACCCCATCACCCACCCCACCGAAAGGCATTTCTCTTATTTAGAAATTCGCAGGAAAGTTAAATTGACCAAAAAAAAAAAAATGCATCAATAATGCATCACATAGACATTGTACTCAACAACAGCATCTCTAGTCTTGAGATCCACCGTGCTAGTTCTAGCTTCAACGTACCCCCTAGCGAACCGGAAAAGCCCGGTGCCGCCTATCACCGCCATCTCCCTCACCTTCGTAAACACCATGTTCCGCCCCAGCACCGTGATCGTGCTCCCGTTATACTTCCCTTCCATAAAAGCAAAGTTCATCACCATCATAAGTCCCACCCCTTGTTGTGAAGCCGATCCATAGAGCCCCTGGGCCCTGCCCACCATCTTCGAGCTAAGTTTCTGGCCGAGGGTTAAAGGGTTATCGATCATATTGACTCCACCATAGGCAGTGGTTGATTTGTTCGACGGCGGTAGAACTATAGGTACGGACGTTGGGTTTGGTCCGCTCTGTATGTCATGCCAGTAGAACTTGAAATGGCTGAGTTTCTCCTTCTTTAGCCCTAGTAACCGGCGATCTACTCTCTTCACGAAGGTGCCGTCTTCTCCGGTGGCGGCTGCCAGAGTTGTTGCGAGGACAAAGAGGAAAGTGAGAGTGATCTGGTGAGAGAAAATTGGACCTGGGGTTAGAAAAATACTAGCCATGTGAGCTCTTTAGTCGAAGGAGAGGAGGTTGGGTCCCGATATATAAAGGGTAAAAAGTGCACATTTTTGTGGTCCTTAATATTTCAATTAATAAAGAGCATTAGTAATTAATTAATGTGGCTTATGATTTTGAAAGTGACACTCCCACATTATTTTAGATCCACCTTACTCAGTAACGTTACACCCACCGACTTTCAAGTCGTTGAACCACTAATGAACGCTATATACGACGTCGTTTTAGATTGTGGCTTATAGATACACTTTCTGTAACGTCCCTGATTTTCGTTAAATAAAAATTTCGTTCAATATTTGAATTTTATTACTTGGATTGATTTAATTTTCTTTTATTTTCTTGTAGTTTGTCATGATTACACTTTAGCCTTTCAGAGTTCGTTTCTTGACTTTAAGCCTTACTTGGCAAGTTTAGTTAGTTTCTAACCAATTAGTTGGAGGAACCAAGCTAGGAAGTCACTTAGTTACCATAGATGGACCTTTTTGCCATCTTTGAGCCTTATGAACCTTTTCAACCTTAGACTTGAAATTGTTTATTTATTTTCTTTTATTATTTTGGTTTTTTTCCTTATTCATTAAACGATAAAAGTTAGGGAAACTTTTATTCATTGGATAATAGAAACCCTATTCTTTATATTAAAAGTATTCATTGAAAGATTTGATTAAGTACTAATATCTATAAAAGAATAGAATTTTATAATTGTTTAAAATGACATTTTTTATTATTTAACTATAAAAAATTTCTTATTACTTTTGTCCATTGGAT
>CM033793.1:23100-42402 GCA_019656835.1 Rhododendron ovatum | reverse complement strand
GGATAAGATACCCAATTCCTAATATAAAAGATTTAATCAATAGATTAAGCAAAGCAGTAATCTTTTCAAAATTTGATTTGAAAAGTGGATTTTGGCAAATTCAACTATACCCCAATGATAGGCATAAAACAACTTTCACTACTCTTTTTGGACATTACGAATAGAACGTAATGCCTTTTGGATTAAAAAAATACCCCAAGCGAATTCCAAAATATAATGAATGAAGTATTTAACCCATTTAGTCATTTCATTATAGTCTACATAGATGATGTTCTCATCTTTTCAAATTCAATTGATGAACATTGAAAACATTTAAATTCATTTGTGGCTATTATTAAGCACAATGGATTAATCATCTTTTCTCCCAAGATTAAATTATTTCAAACCAAAATAAGATTTTTAGGGTATGATATTCACCAATCAACCATAATACCAATCAGTAGAGCAATTCAATTTGCTGATAAATTTTCCGATGAAATTACTGATAAAATTCAATTACAAAGATTTTTAGGATCCTTAAATTATATAGTAGAATTTTATAAAAACCTTAGGAAAATATGTCAACCGTTATTTAAAAGATTAAGAGATAATCCCCCTTCTTGGTCATCCATACATACTTCTATAGTCCAGAAAGTCAAAAAAATATGTCAAGACATTACCATGTCTAGGTATTCCTACAGTCAATTCCTTTAAGATTATTCAAACCGATGCCTCCGATATTGGATATGGTGGCATTCTCTTACAAAAAGTCCATCCTACTTCTTCTGAATAGATTGTTCGTTTCCATTCTGGTCTTTAGAATGAAGCACAAAGCAATTATAATATTATTAAAAAGGAAATTTTAGCAATCGTGTTATGTATTTCAAAATTCCAGGATGATATATTAAATCAAAAGTTTTTAGTCGGAGTTGATTGCAAAAGTGCAAAATATGTTTTAGAAAAATATGTCAAGAATATAGCTAGTAAACAAATCTTTGCCAGATTGCAGTTAATTTTGAGTATTTTTTATTTTGATATTGAATATAATAAAGAAGATCAAAATTCTATTCCTGATTTCCTTATTAGAGAATTTTTATCTGGAAAACATTAATTATTATTTTATCTGCAGTTCAATAATGGCAGAAAAAAGTAAGAAATCAGCTTAAACCACCAATAATCAACTTGCTCTCCCTCCAACTGATTTAGCAAACAAGTATCAAGTTCTTGGGCAAATCCCCAAAACTGGGTACAATTCTGCATTAGCATACATTCCATCATCTAGTCAAAGTGTTGTGCCACCCAGCCAAAACATTTCAGTTGATCATTTTTGTCCAACCCAGGCTATTCAAACCAGTCAACCAAAGTCCTCTTACCCTACAAGAACCACAAAATATGTTCTTAAACCAGTCAGCACCAACTTATTTTCCATTGAACCAGTTCACAAAAATATTCACAACCCAATTGAACTAGTAAAAGCCTTTTTCCCTCTTGGATGACATTTCATTCCTTCTCATCCAGACAAAACACTTTCCTTTTACAAAGATATTCTTCTACATCACAAGTCCATTGTAATAAAATCCATTATAGATCGAGTCAATCCAAATAAAGTCATTTACCATTCTTTTTATATTCACAACATTATCAGCCTAGATGAATGGGGACACCCATCACTGCTTAGAGATCTTCCTAATCATCCGATTCAGTATAATTATTACGATTATATTGATTCATGATTTAAAGTTATCCTTCATGAAAATGAATCTTTTACCCATTCTTGGTTCTTTTCATTTGACCATATATAAGTTTAAATCTGTGATTCCATCTTGGTTCTTTCGGTGGTGGAATCAGAATAGAGCCATTCCTTACCTCTTACCACTTAAGCTTATGGATCAAGTCAATTACTTTTCCTCCATGTATCAAGTAAACAGTCACACTAGTCAGTTCCCTGCTCTCTTACTGTTTATGGCAAAATACAAAGTTCCATTGATTTTCAAATAGCGATACGATATCGTTAACAAAACAGTTACTCGCCAATATCTGGTTAAATGGTGGGATGCATATAAGTATCAACGGATCATTGACCAAGTCAAAGAAGAGTTCCCAGTCAAGGTTCCAACTCCTGTCAAGGTTCCAATTCAAGTTGCACAAATTCAACCAAGTAACCAGGTAGCAGTTCTTCCACAACCAAGCTCACATACATTTTCCACTGTCAGGCTTGGAAGCCCAACACCTAGTTCTTCTCGACCTTCAAAATCTAAGTCAAAAACCAAGTGCTCACAATTATTAATGTTAGCCCAGCAGCGAATAGCTCAAGCTAGTCAAGAAGAGGATGATAATTCTTCAGACGAATCAGCCATGGCAACATCCCGCAAAAATCCATATGGATCAGCTTTCCAGAATGCTCAGGACACATTTGGCCACTAGTCTGAAGCATTATTTCCAGTCATCATGATAGTTAGCACTACAGAAAAGCAAGTTTTTCCTGCTTTTGAAGAATAGTAAAATTCTACTTTTGGTTATTTCAGCACCGAAAGTGGAGAAGTCAGCATCTTCAAAAAACAACCAGAACCTGCTTTAGTCACATCTCCACCGAAAGAGCAAAGTTACCAACTTTAGTCACATGGCTGAGTCACACAGCATTTTTAAATCTCAGGTCCTTACTCTATAAAAGGAACCGAGAATAATGTAGTAAACAAGTCAAGTTAGGAAGTAAAGTTTAGTTTAGAGAGAGAAGTCAGTATTTTCAGAAGCTCTGATTCTTTTGTAATCACCCTAGTCAAGAGCTGAGTTTGTGTATACTCTAGCTTTCCTACCTATTAAACCATTTGTAAACCTTTAATAATGTATCTTTCATGATTCAGCAATTGAAATCGAACAGATTCAGTAAGTGATTTCTTACTTAACTTATCATATGCTTAAATATAGATTATTTTATTAAGAATATGCTATACGTATATATATTGTTTCATTAGTTTATAATACATTATACTTTAAAATATTGATTAGTTTAATTTATATATATATATATATATATATATATATATATATATATATATATATATATATATGCTCAAATCAAGCCCTTTTCGGTTATTTTTTTTGCTAATTTCTCGCGGGCACCTTTAAAATCACGTTCTGAACACATTGAGCGGCTCAGATCATTAAAATTTAATCGGGAAGTGTGAGATTATGATTTGAAGAATTTTTTTAGAAGTTTTTTTAAGGGTCCCCGGAACCGTCCCGTATATATATATATATATATATATATATATATATATATATATATATATATATATATATATATATATATATATAGAGTCCCCTTCTTATGAGGGATCCCCTACTTAGCTTAAGTGCGGACCTCATAGATCCCAATCGAATTTCGATGATCTGAGCCGCTCAATGTGATCAGAACGTGATTTTAAGGGTTATGGCGAGAAATCGTCAAAAAAAATGGTCGGGAAGGGCTTCATCCGAACAGTTTTTTATTGAACGGTTCAAACAAAAACTGCTCAAATCAAGCCCTTTCCGGTCATTTTTTTTGCCGATTTCTCGCGGGTACCCTCAAAATCACATTCTGATCACATTGAGCGGCTCGGATCATCGAAATTCAATCGGAAAATGAGAGAAATGAGGAGGTCCGCACTTAAGGAGCCTATTTAAGGTCCTCACAGGAAGCTCACTGTATGTGTATATATATATATATATATATATATATATATTATTTTTTTTGTAGGCCATATTTGGAAGAAACAGAGTTTTCATTCTCAATAACTAGCAGTTCAAATTTACAAATTCCTTAAACTTTATTTGTTTCGGTCTTTGAGTGACAGTTTTTGAGTAACTATCAACAGGAAATTAAGAAAATGATGATGGTATAAGGCAACTAGGATGGTTGTTCGGCTTTATAAGCTAAGTAGATTTTTTTTTTGTTTTTATTTAATTTTTTTTTTGCATTTGTTAGTTTTTCTTTATTGTTTTTTGGGAATTATTTCTTCTTCATGACAAGAGAAATCTAAAAAGTAAAAAATTACTGTGGAGGCTTCGGTTATGACCTCGGTAAATAGGCTCCCGATAACCGAGGACTTATGGTGTGATCCATGGTCACGAACAGGGGAGCCCTTTAAGTTATCCTTACTCTCACCAGTGTGATGTTGGCTCTCCTGTTAGTGCTTCGGTTAATCGCCAGGGCGTGTGTTCCGTTGAGATCTGGGAGGAATGTAACCAACCAGGGGGGGACCAAGAATGCCACGTGGCAGACAGGACCACCATGGCCATGTGCTTCGTAACCGCCTCATCCAGTGCGTCACTTATGACGTCACCGAGAGCGGTTACCTAAGCGTGACTCCTACGCGCTTCCTTGGAGGCCAAGTAAACATAGGTCTATAAATACAAAGGGATTCTAACCTAAAGAGGTACGCCATCTTTACCCTAACCCTAGACCTAAACTTCTCTCCTTACATCTAACTTGATCGTCGGAGGGTCACTGGGCTTTCCAAGCCCTAGTGACTGGTTGCAGGTTCCCAGGCGGACGAACGGAGCAACGGAAGAGGAGTATTGTGCCAGGCAAAGATCCCTCCAAACCTGAACCCCCACAATTGGCGACTCTGCTGGGGATCTAGCCATCAATCCAACATCCTCACTTTTCTTTCTTCTCCATTCGACGATTCCTGGTTCAGAAATGGTTGAAATCGACGACGCTCACCACGGAGGAACCACCCACGGGCTTGGTCCCCTCGTGGATCACAGCCCGGCCTCCGGCGGAGCAGCCGCCCTGGGAAAAACTCACGTATCAATAGGAATCGGCGCCGGAGGACCAGAAGCAGGCCCATCTTCCGAGCTCCATTCCTACGTCCGCCATCTCGAGCGGAAGATCGATGACCTTACGACGGCCATGGAGCGCGACCGTCACGTGAGGGATGAACTGGCAGAGATTAAACATCTCCTCCAAATCTCTCCATCTCATTCCTCCGGAAGCCGCGGCGGAAGAAGGGACCGTCGCACATCCCCTCGCAGTCATGAAGTTGGTCACCAGCTAGAGCACAGATCTCGCCCTTCCGCCAAAGACCGTCTCGAGTCTCCCAGAGCAGCGGACACTCGAGCCCCAAGAAACGCATCCCACAGAGACCGTTCCCGCTCCCCCGTCCAACTTCGAAGGAGACCATCGGCCTTCGAAAGGCTCGGTGCTGGGAGCGTCTCTGCCTCCTCCACTCACTCGGTCCAGGTGGGCAAGGCAGGCCAGGAATCTACCCCTAGCCTCACAAGGGCTCCCAGGGGAGAGGACGGCCTCGTAGAGATCCAGACCAAGGGATACCGTGAACGACTAAAAGGCCCCGGATCCAGAAACCCTGTCATCACAAACCCTGCTGGGGCACATAGCAGGAGCCCAATCACCGAGCGCCTCGAGCCTTCTGCACGAGATAGCTATCGCCACCACCGCCAGGACCGCTTTCCCAGGAAATCGGTTAGTCCTGCTCCTGATAAATATGAACGATTAGACAAGCTTGTTCCCAAGAAGCGTACAGCGACCGAGCGTCCAGACGGTCCCGACCGTTCGATCCGACCTCATCGCGACGCACGACTTGCACGACTCACGACCTCTCCCTTTACAAGAGAGATCGACTCGGTTACCCCACCCAAAGGATTCACCCAACCCAAGTTTGCCAAGTACGATGGCAAGACCGAGGCGTACACCCACTTGGTTCAATATAAACTTGTCATGTCTCTGTTTCTTCGGAATGAACCCTCAGACGACGCCTTCTTATGCAAAGTGTTTCCTGCGAGCCTCGGTAACCTAGGTCTCACCTGGTTCAATCAACTCCCGGCTCGGTCAATCTCCTCATTTGACTCCCTCTGCGACGCCTTCATGGCTCGATTTGTAACAAGCAACAAACATGAGAAGGAAATTGATTCCCTCCTAGCCCTCCGCAAGAGAAACGATGAAACGCTTCGGCAGTACGCCGGTCGTTACTGGGAGCTGTTCAATGAAATAGAAGGCTGCGACGGCGTCATCTCTGCCCGAGGATTCAAGCTCGGTCTGACCTCCCAAGATGAGCAAGTCTATGACGACCTCGCTCGTCATAAGCCGAACTCAATGAAAGATCTCATGACTCGCATCGAAGGATGGTGCCAGCTCATTGAATCGAAGGCAGAGAGAGGTATCGGGAAGCCGACAAGTTCAAAAGCAACAAACTCCTCGGTCTCCACACCGGTTCCCCCACCTGTCTCAACTCCAAAGAAGCAGGTTAATACAATCAAGCAGTCACCGAGAAGAGGACCGAAGCCCAGCGATTTCAACGCTGAAAAAACCGTCTTCACCATACCAATATACCGAATCATTGACCAAGTAAAGGATCAACCCTTTTTCTCCTTCCCAAATCAAAAAATGGGAACCGAGAACGGCAAGATCAAGAACCCCATTGTGCGTTGCAGCTATCACAGCGAACAAGGTCATTTCACCACAGCATGCAAGCCCTTCAAGGCATACTTGGAGCAACTTGTTGCTGCTGGCCACCTTGGCAACTTCATTGATCAAGAAAAGACAGCGGCTCGGGCACAAAGGACCGAAGCAAATACCGAGGAAGAAGTTCGGACAATCCATGTCATTCACGGTCCCTTAAACCCCGAAGCCGCCAGCATCATCCGAGCCGACCTCACCAAAGCTTCCTCCTCCGAGCAGGTCATGTTGGTCGGTCCCGAACCAAAGCGCCCCAAAACCGATGACGGTTCCAAATGGACGATACGTTTACCGAGAAGGATCTCGACCGCATCCAGCTCCCCCACAATGACGCCCTCGTGGTTACGCTACGCATCGGAGCTTTCAATGTCCGACGCGTCCTCGTAGACCAGGGCAGCTCGGCGGAAGTGATATACTACTCTCTGTTCAAGGAACTGAAGATACCCGACACCGACCTCCATCCCTCCGAAGTTCCTCTTATCGGCTTCAATGGAGCTCCTGTCTGGCCCATCGGTACGATCACTCTTCCTGTTCGTGCCGGTTCGGTAACTTTGGAAATGGAATTTGTAGTGGTGGACGTTCCTAGCCCATACAACGCCATTGTCGGGCGCACCTGGTTGCATAGGCTCAAGGCAATTGCCTCCACCTACCACCAAGTGGTCCGCTTCATTGGCATTCATGGGCAACAGGAAGACTTGTACGGAGATCAAACAGCGGCCAAAAAATGCTACATCAACGCCGTCCGAGGTAACAAGCAGACCTCTCGAATTAACCTCATTGAAGTCCCCGAAGCACCAATCTTGGAAGACGTCGGTAGATTGCCCGACGACAAAACCGTTGAGGACGTGGCCACGATTCCAATAAACGATGACGGTTCCCGTTTTTTCCTTGTCGGTTCCTCACTTTGTGAAACCGAGCGGAATGAAACGGTAGCTTTCCTCAAACATAACATCGAAGTATTCGCCTGGACTCCTTACGAGATGCCTGGAATCGACCCCTCCTTCATTTGCCACGAGCTCAACATCGACCGAGCCAAACGCCCGGTCTTGCAGAAAGCACGGCGGTCTTCCCCCCATCATTCCGAAGCAGTTATTGAAGAAGTAAACCGACTCTTGAACGCAGGGGCAATCAAGGAAGTTCAGTACCCTAAGTGGTTGGCCAACACCGTTGTGGTCAGGAAGAAGAACGGTAAGTGGCGAGTATGCGTTGACTACTCAAACCTGAACGATGCCTGCCCGAAGGATTTCTTTCCACTCCCCCGCATTGACCAGCTCGTCGACGCCACCTCCGGTCACGAGCGTCTTAGCTTCCTGGATGCATACCGAGGTTACCACCAGATCGCCATGAGTGAAGGCGATGTTGAGAACACGGCTTTCATTACTCCCCATGGCATCTTCGGGTACCTGGTTATGCCCTTCGGTCTAAAAAACGCCGGGGCTACTTTTCAAAGAATGATTACCAAGATGTTCGAAGCACTGCTCGGCGACACTATGCTGGCCTACATCGACGACATGGTCGTTAAAAGTTTGCGTGCCGGTGATCATCTTGCCCACCTCACCGAAGTCTTTGAGATACTAAAGAAACACAAGCTCCGCCTTAATGCCGAGAAGTGCGTCTTCGGTGTTAGCTCCGGGAAATTCCTTGGCCACCTTGTCTCCCAACGCGGTATTGAAGCCGACCCTTCTCAGATCCTTGCTATCACTCAGCTCTCGGCTCCCCACAACAAGAAGGATGTTCAACGTTTGACCGGCATGGCCGCAGCCTTAAACCGATTTATAAGCCGCTCCTCGGATAAATGCCAGCCATTTTTTACACTTCTGAAAGGCAGCCGACGGAGCTTCAACTGGACAGAGGACTGCGACCGAGCCCTACAACAACTCAAGGAGTACATTTCCAAAGCTCCCCTCCTCGTCACTCCTCGGGACCAAGAGGACCTGTTCCTCTACCTTGCTGTCTCTCAGCACGCCGTCAGCTCGGTCCTCGTTAGACAGGAGAATCGGGATCATCAACCAATCTACTATTCAAGCAAGACTATGACTCCAGCCGAGACGCGTTACCTACCATTAGAAAAGCTCGTCCTTGCCCTTGTCTCAGCATCCAGGAAGCTTGCTCCCTACTTCCAGTCTCACCGTATCATCGTCCTAACTGAGTTCCCCCTCAAGTCTCTCCTGCGGAAGGCCGACCTTTCCAACCGAATCTCACAGTGGGCCGTCGAGCTCGCAAATTTCGAAATTCACTTTCAGCCTCGGACAGCTATCAAAGCTCAGGTGCTAGCCGACTTCATCGCCGAGCTCACACCAACCAACACAAACGCTTCGGTTCCCACCACAAGCACCGAGGCATCACTTCAGGCCAACCCTAGCACAGCATGGCAGCTCTTCCATGGAGATGTTTGGAAAATGTACGTCGATGGCGCTTCCAACACCCGAGGCGCCGGTGCTGGCATCGTCCTCCTCTCACCCTCCGGTGTTCTTCACGAAAGCTCAGTCTCTATTAACTTCCCAGCCTCCAACAACGAGGCTGAATATGAAGCATTAATCACCGGACTCAAAACTGCCGAAGCCATTGGCATTGAAGAACTGGTGGTTTACAGTGATTCCCAATTAGTGGTCAACCAGCTCTCCGAAGAATACGAAGCTCGGGACGACCGCATGCGCACCTACCTCAGCGCCGCAGTCCAGCTCATTCAACGCTTCAAAGCAATCAGAGTCGAGCACATCTCCCGGGAACAGAACGCCCACGCCGACGCCCTTGCAGGACTTGCTTCGGCATGCTCATCCTCGGAACACCGTTCTATTTCCTTTGATTCCATTGACAAGCCCAGCTTCGAACTCGAAGAATTAAACAAGGAGATACTCAACATAGAGCTCGGCCCACGTCCCCTAGCAGCAATACGATCTCGCGTTCGCTCGATTAGACTAAAAACTATTATACGAACGAGCATACAAACCCAAAAGCTCATTAACTGCTCTAGATTCGGTCCTACCGACCCTCTTTAGCACAGGGGCTTCGGATCTAAATCACTTTCTTGATTAAATCTTCTCTTGATTGACAAAACGCTTCGGTTGATGCTTCGGTCACACTTATTTTTACAAACTTAAGTTTCACCAAAGCAGGGGCATCATAACCTAGGGAGCAACCCAATCATTCAAAGCATTCCAAAGATTAACATTCAAGAAAAAGAGCATTCACAGAACTATGGGTTTGAACAGAAGCTACTGCTTTAATATCAAAATATTTACAAACACTGGAATGGCAAACTCCAAATGTTCGGAGCCATCCAGTCAACCGACTATTCAAAAGAAAAGAAGAAAAGAAGTGTTTATCCATCAGGAAGCAAGGAAGCCGGGGTCTGATCGCCTAGAGAGCGCTCAGGGCTCTGGGTTCGGCACCGATTCATTTTCCTCCTCTGGTGGCACGAGCTCTTCAGGAGGTGGTTCAGGCACGGTCCGGAGCTCGGAACCTTCTGGCAAGGTAAGCTTGCTGATCAAGGCTTCGTGACCATATCGAAGCCCGTCTAAGAACCGATCTCTGTAGAGCTCGGCCTCAATCTCCCGGACCTGCTTCTTATATTCTACTCCGGCTGCGTCCCAGCCCTCATCGTAGCCCTTGTTCCTTGCAAACTCCACCTCCCGGGCCCCGGTAGCTCTCAGAGTGTTAGCATCTTCTTCGGCCTTCCTAGCCCTCTCCTCGGCAGCTACCCGCTCTCGGTCGCACCTTTGGAAGTCGGACAGATAAAGGTCACAAGTTTCCCTTGCCACCTTTAAATCATCCTCCTTCTGAGCAAGGGTCTTCTTCAGCAGCTCCACTTCCTGCTCCTGCTCCTTGAACCGGTCGTTCACCACAAGCGCCCGAGCACCGGCCTGCAAGACAAAAAAGAATATCATCAATCGACCGCAACATTCAAGAACGAAGTCAAAAGTGAAACTTACGGTAAAGAGGGCCTGCGCAATCTCCGCGGTCAAGTCCTCGGTCAAACCGTCGACGGCACGGGCATCCCTTGGAAGTATGCTTCCCCTTAGCATCCCGAATGCGACGCCGAGGTTCTTCACAGTATCAGCATGATGAATCTGCCGACCGGTGAAATGACGGAACTCTGGCGCCCATGGGAGCTCCCGGGGGTTGACCCATTCGCCCCCCTCCTCCCCGGTATTCCCGGCTCCCCCGGTCTGTTCCTCCTCCTCGGGGATAAGGATGGTCTCCTGGTCTCCTCCTCGGGCATCCCCTTGGCTCTCGACCCGTTGTCTCTTCTCCGGCGGCTCCTGAGGAGAGGCCGGAGGTGCCGCCGAAGTCCCAGCACCGGGGGTGCCAGCAGAAGAGCCGCGCCCTCGCCCCCTCGGCCTTTGACGCCTCAAATTTATCACCTCGCGGGTGCCTCGGCCAGACATTTCGCCGCTCAGACCTGTCCTTTCAGGCGTTTCTCGGTCAATCTCCTCGCGGATGACTCCCCGGGGTGCAGACGCACTCTCCTCCGCTTCGGGCTCCCTCTCTGCCCTTCTCTCCCCTCTACCCGCTCTTCCCTCACGTACTCCAACCCTGGCTCCTCGGCCGCGTCCTCGGCCCGCTCTTGGAACACCTTGCTGCCTCGGCTTCTTCTTTAAGAAACCGGTGTAAGAAGCAACGTAACCGAGCAGATCAGGGGCGTAGCGGCTGGTTATCGGAATAGCAAAGGCGGCTGAAATCTGCGCCCGAACCGCTCTCTCCCGGAGCGTCTGGACAACGCCCTCACCTGCATGAATAAGATTACTCGGTCAATAAATGCAGAATATCATAAACAAATGTATCTTTTGCATTGAAGTCAAAACTTTTACCGACCAGGGGATCCCTTGTCAAATCGAACCGTGGTGGTGGTGTCTACTCTCTCCCCGGGACCGAACATGAAATTCCCGGTCACCGAGACGTATACGCTCGCCCATTCCTCTGAGTCGGGTAAATGGTCGATCAAAAAGCTGTCATACCCCGTTCGGCAGGACAGGTAATACCTCTCATGCTCGCGGTTGACGCCCAACAGGTATACCCCAAATAACTCCTCTAGCCCGAAGGTCAGGTTATACTGCCTTCTCAATTCGATGATGCTGGTTATGATTCGGTACGAATTCACCGTGAGCTGGGAGGAGGTCAGATTCAGAGTCCGAAGGACTCGTCGGACGAATTGGTGGAGGGGAAATCTGATTCCCCCTTCGGTTATCGCCATTAGGGGAAAGATCAGCGCCCCCTCTCGGTGTGGGAGATCCCTCGGGTCGTTGTTCGGCAGAAGGCGGACCTCTACGTCTGGCGGAATGCTATAAACCCGCTTGAACTCGGCATAGGCAGCCGAAGTGCCATCAAAATATTGGTTCTGGTAAGGACAGGGCCTCATGGGCCTCCTCCGTCCACGAACCTCTTCCGGGGCGTCGGCGAACGGCCCGGGCCCATGGTCAGAAGTGCTGGGGATCTCCGTCATACTTGGGTCGAAGGTAGTTAACGTCGGCGGGGCTCTTGAAGGATCGTAGGGTTCGATGAGGTCTACCGGGTTTCGGTTTAAAATGTTCGAGCGGACTTCCTCAAAGAATTCCTCGAATGTGGCAGAAGAAATCGAGCTGCTGGAACTGTCCGAGGAGAGTTCAATGACCATTCGCTCCTTCCTAGCAAAGACAAGAATGTGTAAAAACCCGTTAGCTATATGCTCAGGGAAGTTCGTCGGTTAAATTGGTCATCTCTCCTCGGAATTCGTTTTCTCTACCGTTCTGCCGAGGCCTTACCCTTCGGTCATGTCCTCGGGGGTCTGAAGCTATTCCTATAGTCTCAAGTTGAATATAGACCTCGGGAAGAATTTAGGGCTCGGGAAGAATTTGGGCTTCGGACAAATTAAGAACAGCGCTGGAGAATCCCAGCGCCGCCGCAGGCCAGAGGTGGCGGAAAAAAGCCTATGACTAATGCAAGATAAAAATGGCGTAAAAACCTCGAAGAAGTTATCAAAACTTGAAGCATCAATAAAGAAGATCAACGTACCACTGTTTTGTGCAAAGATCTGCGGCTGAGCTGCGTAAAATCACGGTTGAAAGTTGAGAGCAGGCGGCGGCGGCGGTTCGTCTTCAGAAGCGAGGAAAAGTAGTCGATGAACCGCTGGCTCCCCTATTTATACTGAAAGAGATGGAGACCCGCGCGGGAAACGTATCGTCGATTACCGAGCCGTCAGATCTCTGACACGTGTATCCATCGAACGGTCAAAATTCAGGGGTCTGCACCGGGGACAGGCGTCGAACAAACGAACCATTGGTATAATGACGCGTGTCACCGAAGCAACGTTTCGTACCAATCAGCTGACAGGGCACGTGCCGAGACAGCTTTACCATCCAGAGACCTCGGCGATTGCTGACACGTGGCTCTCCCTACCGACGTAGGATGAGTAGAATTTACCGAGGAGAGTACTCTCACCAAGGCTTAATATTTCCCAAAGGTGAATCAAGACCCTGAAGCAGGGATGCAAAGCTCCAGGGACTTGAGGGGCTATTGTGGAGGCTTCGGTTATGACCTCGGTAAATAGGCTCCCGATAACCGAGGACTTATGGTGTGATCCATGGTCACGAACAGGGGAGCCCTTTAAGTTATCCTTACTCTCACCAGTGTGATGTTGGCTCTCCTGTTAGTGCTTCGGTTAATCGCCAGGGCGTGTGTTCCGTTGAGATCTGGGAGGAATGTAACCAACCAGGGGGGGACCAAGAATGCCACGTGGCAGACAGGACCACCATGGCCATGTGCTTCGTAACCGCCTCATCCAGTGCGTCACTTATGACGTCACCGAGAGCGGTTACCTAAGCGTGACTCCTACGCGCTTCCTTGGAGGCCAAGTAAACATAGGTCTATAAATACAAAGGGATTCTAACCTAAAGAGGTACGCCATCTTTACCCTAACCCTAGACCTAAACTTCTCTCCTTACATCTAACTTGATCGTCGGAGGGTCACTGGGCTTTCCAAGCCCTAGTGACTGGTTGCAGGTTCCCAGGCGGACGAACGGAGCAACGGAAGAGGAGTATTGTGCCAGGCAAAGATCCCTCCAAACCTGAACCCCCACAATTACTATCGAAATTCATTTTTTTGTAATAAAGATGAAAAAATTGACTTCTTGGCTTATTTTTGTCTTTATTTAAAAAATTTAGGTTTTGACATCAATTTTTTACTTTTTAGATTCCTCCACGATGAAACAATAATCCACAAAAAATTAACGAAAAACTAACAAATGCAAAAAAAAAAAAAAATAAAGACAAAAAATAAGCCACTTCACTAATTAATCAGCCGAACAACCCAATAAATTTTACTCATTTATTCTCTCTCCTTTTGGATCATGCATGCATGGACTCGCGAAAGGATTTCTGGACCAAAAGAAAACTTTAAACATGATGATAAGAGTATAATGTATGATCTAAAGAAATTTATTTCCTTAATTTAGCAACAGTTTCAATTTATTTTCCAAGCCCTCCCACGAAATTATACCCCAAACACGGTCTCATAGTTATCAATTCTTGTGAATTAAAACATCATCCTTGTTCTCCTCCAGCTCAAAAGCCGAGACCGGGAAGGAGCGGGCTATCCCCGCCGAGGTCTTGAACGAGATCTTCCCAGAAGCAGGATCTTCCATGAAAATATCACTTACGGTTACAGTAATAAACATGTCCTTGCCTTTAACCCCCACGACCTTCCTCATCCGGCGCTGCTCGATGAACGAGGCGACAACCACATCGAGGATCACCGTCTGGCCAATTGCCTGGAACTTGTGCTGCTTCTTCACTTTCTGCTTCATCCAATTGAACCCCGTGGTGCGATCAAAACCCATCTCTTCAATCTGGTCTAGCGGCATTAGACCTTTTGGGAGAGAGAATTCTTCAAGCATTTTATTGCATCTCTCTTTGCAAGCAGCGTGCCCGTAGAAAATCTCAGCGTTGGCTTTGTGCCTCTCTATCAGCTCCAAGGCAGCCATTTTTTTGTATTGGTGCAGGCAATGTACGTGGTGGTGCGAGAGGAATTAAAAGATAAGGATGGAAGAAAGGAAGAGAGACTGGTAGGGTTTATATAGATCGAGGTTAATTATTAGTTGTCATTTGGTACTAACTCATTTAATGTATAATAGCTTTTATTGCAATCAACAGATTCTAGCCTGTTCTTTTTTTGATAGGCACTCACCGAGTACATTAAAAGTTCCACCCAGAGAGGAGACGTAAAGAGGTTTGAAGACGGCGGCGGTAATTTGACCAGCTTCACCGCCCTCCCTCCCCTCCAAGCACCTCACTGAGGGAGTGGAAATACCCACAGAGGGTAGAAAAGGTTCCCCGCAGGGAACCAAACTCTCTAAAACCGGAGAGGAACAAGAAGCAACAGAACACAAAAACTGAAAAATAAAACTCTGGTCACCGTTAACATCGCCGGAAGCGTCGCCATGGATCCAACAACTTTTGCGCTGAGGGGAAGCCGAGCCACCCTAGCTCCACCGCCGCACCCGATCAGATTCTAACCTGGTTGGTTAATTTTGGGCTTTTGACGTTGCTTCATTGGTTTTGTTAGTAATTTCTTCGATCCATGTACTAATAAAACCTTCATGGTAGTGTTTGGTTATATTGCCATAATTTTACATTGATGGGCCATTATCTGGCAACTTTTGTATTTTGATAATGGATTTTGATATAATTTTTTTTCCATTCGTTAAACCTAATCGATGCTATTCTAGGGGACGTGGGAAAAAATGAGACTTACGAGAATCGAATTCTGCCCAGGTGCCTAAGGGCATAAGGCCTCACCACTTGCGATTTTTATATAATTTAAGGAACAAAGATATAGTTTAGGGATTTCTTGGATTAATTAAAGTCTTGTCCTCATCTCTACCATTGTATACTTCATTCTATATATTTTTCACTGCATGTGTTCGTCCACCTCCATCGTTCGAACGGTGAGTTTGATCTCCATTTTCCTAGTGTGTGTTTGCACGTGAGAGAGGAGAGGGAGAGGGAGAGGAAGAGAGGGTGAGAGTGACATAAGTTGGTGTTTCCCACTTTTCCGCCGCGTAGGCGTGAGCGAAAAATCAATGGCGTGTGCAGTATAAGCGTGGGCGTGCCAAGATTTGTCGTCCTCCAACGTATGAAAAGTGTAGGCGCCTCGATCTAACTTCATATATAGTGCAATTGTGTGTGACCCAAAGGGTGATGCCACAAAAAGGTTCGTAGTTTGCCATAACGAAATGAACTTAGAATTTTCCAACCATGTGAGAAAAAGTAGAGAACATCGTAAAATAAAGATGAACTTTATTATATCGGAATAATAAAATTGGGTACAATGAAAAGTAAAAACTCAAACTACTTGATAATGTAATTGAGTTGGGTACATGAAAAGTAGAATAGGTGCTTCGTTGAAAAGACTTTCATTTAAGCTCTGAGCTTTGAGGTGTTGAACCCGGATTAAGCCTTCGAAACTAGAGTAATATTTATAGGCCATGCATGCTCTTCGGTCTTCACGGTTTAGGGAGTTTTCTTTCCCGCCTTCACCTCCTCGTGCCATGTGTCCCATACAACTTCTCCATTCATGCACATCATGGGCTAATGGGCGGTTATTAGCGGTTTATCACCATGTTAGAGCCAAGAAACAGTTATTGGTGCAAACCATTCCCTAAAATCTCGAAAACATGGGTCATGGAGGCTGGAGCCATTTGGCTCATTCAAATGGCCATTGAATATTCTCCGGGATGGGAAAAATGGTTGCAGAAGTGTAACTCCCTCAATTATTTAAGGCTCCGTTCAGTTGCCAGGAATGTTGTACAGGAAAGTTATTTTCAGGAAAAGTCAAGTAAAATGAAATGAAAGAAAAAGAAATCTATTTTCCTGTAAGTGTTCATTTGACAAATTTTTTTTTAGAAAAATTAAAGTTTAGTGGTTCATTTGTCAGAAAAAGACATTTATGAGAAACTTCTTTTTTTTCCATGACTAAAAATAACTTTGAGAACTAACACATACCAGAAAATATATTTTATCTAATGCAAAGCCTTAACATGAAACTTAAAAAATAAGTAGATGATAACTAAATAAATAAATGTTAAATAACTATGCTTGATTAGTTGTCGATACAAAAACTCGTTGATAAACTGATGATTAGTAAGTGCAAAACAAAACTGAAGACTAATGACAAGATAAATAAATACTTCCAAAAAAAAATCAATTACTAATTTTTTCTACAACAATTATCTTAGAAAGCATCACAGTAGTCAAAATTGTTATTGCTCACGTAAATTTCAAAGTGCCTTTCTAAGAACCTAATTCCTATTTTTTTTTGGTATTGGCATCATTCGTTTTTTTTCTTGCCCTCCAATTATTTTGGCCCCACAATGCAGAAAACTTTTCCGCAAAATCCTATGCTTTTGGCCGGATCACTTTTGCAAAAAAGTAAATTTTGCAGGAAAACTTAAGAATATTTTTCCCACTACTTTCCTAGCAACTAAACACTACAAAAGTTACGAGAAAGTTGATTTTCCCATCATTTCCTACACTTTCTTAACAACTAAACGGAGCCTAAGGGATTCCCAACCACATGCCAGGTGGACAATAACTTCTTCAAATAATTCAAATCCATGGAAAATTATTCGGTGCATCTCGTTCCACTAGAATTTTACAAATTAATAGGGTCTTGCTCCAAATCACAAAGTTAACGTGGCCCATTAATTTTTAGCCCAAGAAACTAATGAATAGCGGCCCAATTTAATTAAGAATTAATTAAATAACCTTTTAGCGCTACCCAAAATTTGGTGCTAAAAATGGGTGTAAACAGTTGGTATACATCGTACCATCGTACAAAGATTTTTTGAACCGTGTAGAATTTACTCTCAATTAAAAGTGGCTGTTTGGCATACTCATTTTCACATTTTATGTTTCTCATTTTTTCATTTTGGCTGTTTGGCTGAGAAACAAATAACTCATGCCATGAGAATGGGTTTTGAGAATTGAAGAAAGGAGAAGAGAAAAGTAAAAAAGAGGGGAAGAAGAGTTTTTTCCGTTCTCCTTTTCCCATTCTCGGAGAGCAACCACACCAAAAGACCCCCATACCCTCTCTGATTGTCAATAATTCCCCAAAACCCTTCACATGCATGTAAACGTTATCCCTCTCCACAGTCTGATACTCATCTTCCACAAATCCTTCATTGAGGAGCCGGCGCTGGAAAATTGGACTTGAGTGGCGCGAATTGTTGTGCCGAAGATGGTCTCTTTGCGGTCTCCGTACAACTGGGTCATACGTATCCGGTGAAGGGGTTGGGTTCTCCATGGGTGGAAGAGATTGTTGGTGACTCGGTGGCCATTCTTCATTCTCTCCGTGGAAGAGGATAGAATCAATAGATACAGAAAGAGGATAGAATCGATAGATAAGGTTTGGGAGTCTCTTTTCGCACCCCCTGACACACCCCTCCCCTCCGTACCCCACCCCCTTTCCTCCCTTGCCCCTACTCTTCCCCCAGTTTTGTCTTTTTTTTTTTTTTTTACTTATACTAGGTTTTTTTTTAAAAGACTTTAGTTATTGTTTTGTCTTTTTTTTTTAATTATGCTAGTTTTTTTTTTACTTTTAAAAGACTTTAATTACTGTACCTTTTTTTTTTTTTTTTTACTTTTACTAGTTTTTTTGTTTTACTTTTAAAAGACTTTAATTATTGTTTTAGTTTTTTTTAAACTTTTACTAGTTTTTTTTTGTTTTACTTTTAAAAAACTTTAATTACTGTTTTAGTTTTTTTTCTTATTTTTACTGGTTTTTTTGTTTTACTTTTACTAGTTTTTTTTGTTTTACTTTTACTAGTTTTTTTTGTTTTACTTTTAAAAGACTTCTTACTATAATTTTAATTAATAAATAAATAATTAAAATATAACTTGTATTAATTTTAATTAATAAATGAATATTAAAATATAACTTGTACTAATTTCGTAGAAGAGTGAAAATAAATGAGTGGTTATAGTTGAAGATAAAACGATAAAAGGAAATCTAAATAAGTGGTTAGAAATAAAAGAGATAAAAGATATAAATAAATACAAAATTAATAAATTCAACAACATAAAAGAATTATAATATTAAAAAAAATTACTCATGTATATAATACTAGTACTTGTCCATACCTACGGCACTACGTATGGACATTTTTGTAATATATTTTATTTTTTTATGCCAATACCGGAAGCCAAGCAGTGGGTAAAAAAAACCCGATGGCATTTTGTAATATATTTGTAAGAGTGTGGGTGTTTTTTTTAAGAGAGTTGGAAAGTACACATCAGTCATTAGATCAATAATCTCAGCCTTCTTTCAATTTATGTTTTGTGGTCCTCGCACCCTTGTTTTTATTAAGTAGATTAATAATTAAAAAAACATATAACGAGTAAATATATAAATAAAAAGACTAAATAAATAGATAAATGAATAATTAATTAATAACGTAAATGAATTAAGAAATTAAATAAAAAGAAAATTATGTAAAAAAAAAAAGTGTTCCAATTTTGAATTCTTTTGAATCGGTGAGAAGATTTTTGGTTTTCTTATCATTTAATTCTAAATGGTTGTAATGAATTTTTGGTTTTAAGACCTTTCAATGAGCACCCTAGAGAGACCTGAAACTAATAAAGAGCCTTAGGGTGCTCGTTGATAGGCTTTGAGTCAAAAATTCATTATGCCATTAAAGATAAAATGATAAAAAAAAAAGATTTTTGCACCGATTCAACCGATTGTAAATCGGAACACTTAAATAATGTTAAATAAATAAAAATGAAAAAAAGAGTATAAAGATTATTTAGTAAATAACAGAGAAATATGGAAAATGAGTTGTATTTTTGGGGATATTTTTCGGTAATGGGAGAGTGCGGCCGGGGGGTGTGTG
>CM033793.1:20000-23000 GCA_019656835.1 Rhododendron ovatum | reverse complement strand
TGCAAATAGAATGAATCAATTAGATATTACGGAAATTTTCAAAGTGAAACTCTACTTGCAAACAGAATGAATCGGTTAGACTTTAGGGAAATTTTCAAAAACCTGTGAACGAAGTCAGTTACTTTTCCTTGAAATCAAAAGTCCAATACCAAGAGGAATTTACATGACATACAAAAAGTTCAGATTTTTTTGATCTTTGTCTGATTATATTTTTGGGGTGGGAGGCCTTCGGATTTGACCTATTTTGACATTTAGTACCACGTGGCCTTAAGGGCTTGATTGGATACGGGAAAAGAATTGAGGATATTATTTATGAAGGAGGGTGATGCAAATCATGTAAATATGTACATCTTAGGGGTAGTTAAGGTTCTTTAGTGAGGGGCATTTATATAATTTTTGTGATTGAAATTCTTTTTGGTCTAACTGGTCCTTTAATGAGTTTTTGGAAGTTTTGGGATATTTTTAAAATAAATGTAATATTTTGGAGTATGAGAAGTAAACTTTGTCTTTTGGGAGTTAAAGTGCAGATTTTAGTTGGCTTCTTACTGTTTCATAGAGAAGCCTCTTGATTTTCTATAAAAAGGGGGTAAAAAAAACCAACGTAGGGCTCAAAGCTCAAAGAATTGGAGGCTTGGGTCTCGAGGATTCGATCCCGCAGTGCCTATCATTCCCTCTTCACTATTGTATGCCCAAAGAGGCTAGCTAAAGCTGTTGTTTTCTTTCTGTTCATACTTGAATAGTGTTCAGATTTAGGTACTTCTATTGGATACGTAGTAGGAGCTCACTTTGGTGGGTTAAACTTGTTCCTACTTGCTGTATTTTCAGTAGAAGACAATGTTTTTTGGTCCTAGCTCTTTCTATCTTCTTCTAGCATCTATATATGTCGTTCTAGTCTTAGGTTCTGATTCCTAGTGCTAAATACTTCGATTTTTTTGGTTTGATTATCTTGGTGTTACTTACTCACATATCTTGTCTATATTTATTTGCATCAATTGATATCAGAGCAAGTTCCTTCCCAGAGATTACTCATTAGTTGTGTTGGAAAAGGAGGGTATCTAGTATAGATTTGGACAAGATTTTTGAAGGAGAAGAATACTTGTATTACACTTAGAACTTGAACTTTTTTGACATAGTACAAAATGACTAGAACCTCTCCATATTTATAGTACCCAATGGAAGGTTCTAGATATCTTCTTATAAGATAATATCAAGGATCTTTCTAGATTTAAACATGTGACATTTTCCAAATATCTAGATATTTTCTAGGGATATTCTAGAACTCTTCTAGAAACTAGGTCCAACAAATATCTAGATATTTTCTAGGGATATTCTAAAACTCTTCTAGAAACTAGGTCTTCTAGAAACAAGATATTTATACTCCTCCAAAAAATATCTTTTATTTGGGCTTCTTTATTGGGCTTGTCTTGGACTTATTTTTCTTGGGCCAAACTACCAAATCAAGTTTATGCTCCAACATCCCCCCTTAAACTTGATTTAGTAACTCCGAGAAGGTTTCTTAGCTTGTAGAAGACTTCATACTTGAGCGGCTTGGTGAGGATATCGGCAATTTGATCTTCTGATCTTGCGAATGTCATTCGGACCTCCATCTTAGCCATGCATTCTCTTATGAAATGATACCTTGTATCTATATGCTTGCTACGATCATGGAAGACTGGATTCTTGGCTAGTGCTATTGCGGATTGATTGTCCACGAATATCTCTGTTGCTTCTTCTGGTGCAAAATGAAGCTCCATTAGTAAGCTCCTTAGCCACATTGCATGACATACACATGAGGCAGCAGCTACATATTCGGCCTCACAAGTGGAAAGAGTGACAATCGATTGCTTCTTCGAAATCCAAGTGAACGCTGTGTCACCAATGTAGAATAGAAAACCGGTTGTGCTCTTCCGGTCATCTAAGTCTCCGGCCCAATCACTATCACTATATCCAACAAGCCGAAAGTTGTTAGATGATGAATAAAATAGGCCGAAATCAAGTGTACCTTTTATGTAGCGGAGGATCCTCTTTGCCGTTTTTAAGTGCGTCACAGTTGGCTCCTCCATGAATCGGCTAACCAGTCCAACTCCAAAGAGTATGTCCGACCTTGTGCAAGTCAAGTAGCGCAAGCTCCCCACCAAGTTCTTGAAATATGTTGGATCCACTTTTTCTCCTTCTTCATGCCTTGACAGCTTAACTCCGCATTCCACCGGCGTGCTAATTGGTTTGCAATTAGCCATGTTGAATTTCTTGAGCACTTCTTTCGCATAGCCTTGTTGGGAGATGAAAATGCCACCTTTGCTTTGTTTTACTTCGATTCCAAGATAGTATGACATGAGCCCAATATCTGTCATTTCAAACTCCTGAGCCATTGCTTTCTTGAACTCTTCAAACATTCTTGGGTTGTTGCCGGTGAAGATCAAATTGTCTACGTACAAGCAAACAACGAAAATATCTCCATTCTCTATTTTGGTGTAAATGGCATGCTCATGAGGGCATTTAGTGAAATTATTTTCTTGGAAATATTTATCATTTCTAGTATTCCAAGCCCTTGGAGCTTGTTTTAAATCATATAAAGCCTTGTTTAGCTTTAAAACTTTATTTTCATGCCCTTTCACCTCTTAGCCCATAGGTTACTCTATATAAACTTCTTCTTCGAGAATGCCGTTTAAGAAAGCGGATTTAACATCCATTTGATAGATGTTTCATTTCATTTGAGCCGCTATAGAAATAATTAATCTTATAGTTTCTAAGCGAGCAACGGGAGCAAATACCTCGTCATAGTCGATGCCGGCTTGTTGCTTGTATCCTTTGGCGACAAGTCTTGCTTTGTATCGCTCCACTTCTCCTTTGGCATTCTTCTTGGCTTTGTACACCCACTTTATGCCAATTGCTTTGCGGCCTTTTGGAAGATTGACTAGCTCCCATTTGTCATTCTTCTTGATTGCTTGAATCTCTTCATCCATGGCATCTCTCCATTTCTTGCTTTGTACCGCTTCTTCA
>CM033793.1:0-17500 GCA_019656835.1 Rhododendron ovatum | reverse complement strand
GGGAATGGGACTCGTTGGGTGGACATCATCTTTAACATGAACCGACCTTAGCTCTGATACCACTTTGTTGGAAGAGGAGGATATCTAGTATAGATTTGGACAAGATTTTTGAAGGAGAAGAGTACTTGTATTATACTTAGAACTTGAACTTTTTTGACATAGTACAAAATGACTAAAACCTCTCCATATTTATAGTACCCAATGGAAGGTTCTCGATATCTTCTTATAAGATAATATCAAGGATCTTTCTAGATTTAAACATGTGACATTTTTCAAACCTCTAGATATTTTCTAGGGATATTCTAGAACTCTTCTAGAAACTAGGTCCAACAAATATCTAGATATTTTCTAGGGATATTCTAGAACTCTTCTAGAAACTAGGTCTTCTAGAAACAAGATATTTATACTCCTCCAAAAAATATCTTTTATTTGGGCTTCTTTATTGGGCTTGTCTTGGACTTATTTTTCTTGGGCCAAACTACCAAATCAAGTTTATGCTCCAACAAGTTGTGTTTTGGATATCTTGGTTGCTATAAACATGGCTGCAAGAGGTGAAAGAGGTGGTAGAGGAAGTCGGGGTCGCAGAGGTTGATATGCTACAGTTGAAATGTTTGAAGCACTGCATGAACAAATTCAAAACCTTACTCAGGTTGTTATGCAAGCAAATAATGGTTGAAATCGCAGGAATGATAGTGACCAACGATCAGATTGTGGTCGAGACCTTGGGAATGACTTGAATCAAAGATCTGGAGATGAAAGTGATGGCTCGACTAATGAAAGAAGGGCAGAATGAGAGGGGGCTGTGCAAAACAATGAAAGACCTCAACGATGGAAAAAGTGCATTGTACATACTCTACAGAATTCCAAAGAGTATGGTGTGCAGGTTAATTTATTTTTTTCAGTAGTAAATAAATATGCCATAAAGTTGTTTTTTTTTTACTAATTAAAAAATAACTTTAACCCCGATTTTTACTTTCAAATTATACCACTCTCTCTCTCTCTCTCTCTCTCTCTCATTGATGGTGTGGGGTTGAATTTCTAAAAAAAATAGGGAGAGAGGAGGAAATGTAAAATTTGAAAGTAATTTATTTTGGGAAACTTTCAAAAAAAAAAAAAACTCTTAGAACTTACACTCTAATATCCCATAAACACCCAAGGCCCCTGTTGAAAAATATATGCATTATAATTTGTTAGAAAATTATATGTATTACATTTAATTATTTTGATGATTAATTTAATGATATTTTTATTCAGCAAATACAAAATTATTGAAAAATCCTTTCGTGGACTAAATATTTTCGTGACCTTGAAAAATAACTTAAAGTCTCTTGGATTCATGATTAATATTTACAAAGACTTTATTGAGCTCAATACATGCCTTAATGGATTTATTTAGATGATTTTATGAGCTACCGGTTGACAGGCCGGCTGTCAGACCAGAGGAGTGTGTCTACCGGAGGGCACCGGCCAACCACCAAGACGACCGCCTGGTCGACCACCCGGACGACTGGCCTAAGCAAATTTCGCCCAGTTGTGCCAATCCAGATCTAAATCTAACGACTCATATTAAACTCCAACGGCAGGATTTGAAGCACAATGGTTAAAGAGTAGAACAGGGGTCTTAAAGCACTGGTCTTTTATTATTGATTCATCACAACAAAAGCTCTTACACTTTCCAAGCAAAAAGCTATTGCTCTTTTCTCTCCCAGATCCAAGATCAGTAATCTCATTCTCTTACACTGTCATATTTTTCTTTTATGAGAAAAACTTTGATTGTTTGTTGTGAGCTTTCATCTTCTCATCATTCTTCACAAATTGTAACCCTAAGTGAGTGATTGAGAGAGATCACTTGTAATCTTAGAAGACCAAAATCTGGTAGGATTTTGGGTGTTTGTTTTTGGGAGGTTTTCGGAGAAAACTCTTGCGGTGGTGCTAGCTCCTCGGGAAAGCTAGAGGCATATGGTTTTTGTAAGCACCCTCAAGACTTACAAGTTGTAATCTTTCAAAGATTAGTAGAACCTTCAAGTAATTGCTTGAGGAGAAGTGGAGTAGGCCGGACCGTGGACAAATCCGAACCGAACCACTATAAATGGGTTCTATCTCTCTTACTCTCATTCTATTTGATTGCATACTTATTGTTTGCATATATTGTTAGAGATAATTTTTATCGGTGATTTTTACTAGTAATCCTATTCACCCCCCCTCTAGGTTGCATTAATTGGGTAACAGCTCCGATTGGATGCTGTATGAGTTTTCGGTGTATTATTTAGTTAAAAGTAATTTTGAAAGTAAAAAGTAAAAAAAAGAAGGTTAAAAAAATGAGGATAAAAGTAATTTCAAAATTTTGAAATTGGGAGTAGGGTTTTGGCTTTTAGTTGTAAGGTTAATTGGTGGTGTGAGTTTGAATTTCTAAAAAAAAAGAGAGAGGGGGGAAGTAACCAACTTCTTTTTTCTTTTTCTTTTTTATCAGTAACCAACTTCGGGCTTTTTTTTTATGAGTTTGAATTTTCTAAAAAAAAAAAGAGGGAGAGAGAGGGAAAAGTAACTTGACTTCGTTCACAGGTTTTTTTTTTTAAATTTCCCTAAAATCTAACCGAGTCATTATGTTTGCGAGTAGGGTTTCGCTTTGAAAACTTTCCTAAAATCTAATCAATTTATTCTGTTTGTGTAGCAGGCCGAGCTTAATTATGATTCCACCTTGGACCACCTCTTCTCTTCTTGAAGTCGCCAGCCGCTGCGAAGGCAGTTAACCCACTTCAACTATGCTCGGCTTGAGCCGAGACATGTTAGTCGTCGACTCTTATTTACCTTGTGTCCGACAACAGAGAAGGTCTACGCCAGGCTCGGCTACCATTTAGGGGTGGCCACGCGTACTGACGCCTAACACGGTTCCTTTTGTGCTCGGCTCTTTCTCAAACTAGGCAGCCGACAATTTCTTCTGAGCTTGGCCACCCGCGCGGCTACGTGCCCATCCACGTGCGGAGACGGTTATGCCATGAGATAATCATGAGCGCACATGGACTGTGCCAACTCACCCCCAAAAGCGGTTACCAGATCCATTTGGTGACGTCACAGTAACGTCACCCGGCCCGCGCAAGGCACGTGTCTGTGCTTGGAGAGCAAGTCAAGGAGATTCTATAAATACTAAAGGATGACGCCTCTGCAGGGGTACGCACTCTTACACGCGAATATCCACTCAAAACCCTGGTCTCTTTCCTCTCTTCCTACAGATACTTATCCTCTCGCCGGAGGGCCTGGCTGGACAACCCCCGGCTTGGTCTTAGTCGTGCGCTCATTGTGCAGGCTGCGGAGAGAAGGCTAGGAAGCCACTAACCAGTGGAGGAAGGACTCGAGCCAGAAGAGACGGGCCACACAATTGGTGAACCCGACGTGAAACATTCTCAGCTTCTGATCCAAACGGCTCAAACTCCTTTTAAAACCACCTTCCTCTCAAACAGACAGTCAAAAACTCAACAGCAATGGACGAAGATCCACAAAACGTTTCCATTTCGGGGGTGAAAGACACCAGTGGAAATGCAATCCTCCATCCGTTTTCAGAAAGGCACATGTCCATCTCACTCCATCCAGATTCTGGGCTTTCTCTGGCCGCAGACGACATAACAATGGCCTACATTCGCCTTCTGCAACGACGAGACGATGAAAAGGACAACGAACTTGCAGCACTAAGGGCGGAAGTGGCCCAGATGAAGCAACATATGCAGGACGCAACCCCAGCTGCCTCCAGATCTACCGGAGGCGAACGACGGAAGCGAAGAAACTCTCCTCCCCCTCCTCCTCCTCCTCCTCCTCCTCCGCCGAGAGACCACCCCAACGAGGCGGGCCACCGCGTCTCTGTCAAAGACCGCTTTGGGTTTACGCCAGAAAAGGGAGACGCCAGGGAAATTATCCTCTACAAACGACCTGCAACATCTGGTACACACCACTCAAGGTCCCACCACAAACGAACCCGCACAAGGGACACCGAATCATTCACGAGCATGTACTCGACTGGTCGCGCGGAGTTCTCTCGCACAACGGCCTCGCGCCGAAGCCGAGACTCCGTCGAAACCAGGCACCACGTCTCTGACGCCTCGGGGGGATACCACCAGAAAACTTGGATAATGAAAACGACGTTCGGCGGAATGGCAAAAGCGTACGGATCGAAGGGGCGGAGAATGAGAACAAAACCTATCACGACAAAGAGAAGTTGGTCGACCACCCCCGTAGGGAAACAACGGACCTGCGGGACAAGCTTCGCAGCCGAGTACGCGAGAAAACCTCAGAAAGAGAGAAGCACCCAAAGAGGCCGCGCACGGACGAGTTAGGCAAACCACCGCATCCTGGATTTGAACGGCAACTAAAGGACCTTGGTATCTCACCCTTCACCTCCCACATCATCAACACTATCGCCGAACCCAATTTCCACCTACCAAAATTCACGAAGTTTGACCCAAGCAGCTGCGAAGCTTACACTCACCTCATTCACTTTTGCCAAACCATCGAGCTGTGTACTACGAAGGATGAAATCAAATGCAAAGCGTTCCCATCCAGCCTCGGCTCTCTTGGACTCCAGTGGTTCAACAAATTGCCCGCTGGATCCATACGGAACCTGGCTGACCTTGAACGCGCCTTCAACACCCACTTTATCACCAGTAACAGAATAGCAAAGGAGCCTGAATCCTTGACCCAGATGAGGAAGCTCCCAAGTGAAACACTCAGGCACTACGCAGAGCGATACTGGTAACTTTTTAATGAAATTCCCGAAATCGACGAGTACTGGGCCGCGCGTACCTTCAAAAATGGGTTGGAATCTGGGAGTAAAATACTCGACGAACTGGCTATTCGACCTCCGCACGGCATGGGAGAGTTGATGCGTGTCGTAAAACAATTTTGTGCCCTTGAAGAGTTCTACGCAGACCGAGCCGCTCAGGGGATCCCCAATTCAACAGCCTGCCTACCAACGACAGCCCCTCAGCTGCAGACACCAATCGCAACTCAACAATCCCAGCCAAAGAAACACGTCAACAACATCAAAGAAGGGAGGAAACGCCAGCCAAAGGAGCACAATTACGTGGTCGAAACCACCCACTTCAAAGAACCCATCTGGTCCTTCCTGAAGGAAATCATGAGGCAGCCATGGCTCGAGTGGCCGCAAGGCAAACTCGACACGGACAACGGCCAGGCAGATCAGAACTCAAGAAAGAAATGCTCGTATCACAATGAGCTCGGCCACTACACAACGGCGTGCGCTCCATACAAAGCACTGTTGGAATGTCTGGCGGCCCAAGGCCATCTCGACCAATACATTGATTGAGCAAAAACACCCGCCCGCCCACCTGTCAGAAATCCCAACCCCAACGAACCACGACCGACGATACATGTCATCCACGACCCAGTGACAAAGGAATCCGAAGCACACCTCAGAGCCGACCTCGATTGCGCCTCCACTTCTAAATAGGTACTTGCGGTAAGACTCGGGTCAAAACGCCCGTGTCCGGACGAAACGCCCAAGTGGACCATAACTTTCACGGAGCGCGACCTAGAGTTCATACAAACTCCACATTCTGATGCTCTTGTCGTTACCGTACAAATCGGAGTCCATGATGTCAAGAGAATCCTCATCGACCAGGGAAGCTCGGCAGAGGTGATGTACTACGATTTGTTCAAAAAGCTCGACCTCCCAGAGTCGGCCCTACAACCCGCCGAAGTCCCTCTCATCGGATTCAACGGAGCACCGGTTTGGCCATTCGGACTGATCTTCCTTCCGGTCGTTGCAGATTCGAAAACTTTGACCGTCAAGTTCATCGTCGTCAACGTGCCAAGCCCGTACAACGCAATTCTTGGCCGAACCTGACTTCACAACATGCAAGCAATCGCTTCGACCTACCACCAGGTTGTTCGCTTCATTGGCTCCAATGGACGACAAGAAGATCTGAGAGGTGACCAAGTAGCATCCAAAAAGTGCTACGTCTCGGCCGTCCACAACTCGTCCAAAGCCAAAGAAGTACAATGTGTTGAAGTACCCGACATGGCCGTAATCAACGACGTCGACCAAAAAGCAGAAGACAAAGCAGAAGAGGACCTCGTCCAAATGCCGATTAACGAGGATGGCTCCCGTTTCTTCTTAATCAGCTCTTCGATCAGTGAGGCTGACCGCGAAGAAATGTTTCAATATCTCAAGGAAAATATTGAAGTCTTTGCTTGGACCCCCAACGAAATGCCGGGGGTCGATCCCAATTTTATCAGTCACTCTCTTAACATCAAGAAAGACGCCAAACCTGTCATCCAAAAGGCGCGGCGTTCCGCAGCCGAACACGCCGACGCCGTCATCGAAGAGGTCAAACGTCTACTAGAAGCCAATGCAATTCAAGAAGTGCAATACCCAACATGGCTGTCCAACACTGTTGTCGTTAAAAAGAAAAACGGCAAATGGCTAGTCTGCGTGGATTATACCAATCTCAACGATGCTTGTCCCAAGGATTGGTTTCCACTCCCGAAGATTGACCAACTCGTGGATGCAACAGCAGGCCATGCTCAGCTAAGTTTTCTGGATGCCTACCGTGGCTACCACCAATTGCCATGGACCCCAACGACATGGAGAAAACTGCTTTCATCACGCCTTATGGCATCTTCTGCTACCACGTCATGCCCTTTGGACTCAAGAATTCAGGTGCAACGTTCAACAGAGCAATATTCAAGATGTTGCAAGAACAAATTGGCCACACCGTGTAGGCTTACATTGATGACCTGGTCATCAAAAGCAAGCAAGAATCCAACCACTTGCGAGACTTGGCGGAAGTCTTCGAAATTCTCAAGCTCCATAAGCTCCGACTAAATCCTGAAAAATGTGCGTTCGGAGTAAGCGCCGAGAAATTCCTCGGGCACCTTGTCACTCGAAGAGGTATCGAGGCCGACCCTAACCAAATCAAGGCAGTTAAAGATTTACGCCCACCAAAGACAATCCAGGAAGTACAAAGGCTCACTGGGATGGCAGCGGCTTTAAACCGTTTCATCAGCAAATCCTCAGACAAGTGTCACGCATTCTTCCATGCCTTGAAGGGGAAAAGCCGGCGCAGCTTTGAATGGACCCCGGATTGCGAATCTACTCTGACCGAACTCAAAGACTACCTAAATTCGGCCCCGCTGTTGGTGAAAGCTAAAGAGTTCGAAACTCTGTATCTCTATCTCGCCGTGTCCGCCCACGCGACTAGTTCCGCACTTGTCCGACGGGAAGGCGCCGATGATAAACCTATCTATTTCACAAGCAAGACGCTCCTTCCAGCTCAAACACGTTACCTGCCACTCAAAAAATTGGCACTTGCTCTCGTCTCAGCGGCCAGAAAACTCCTGCCCTACTTCCAGTCATACCCCATCATCGTCTTAACGGAACACCCCCTCAAGACTCTCTTTCGGAAGGCAGATCTCTCCAACCGGGTATCAGAATGGGCTGTCGAACTTGCAAAATTCGACATCAGCTTTGAGCCACAAACAACAATTAAGGGCCAGGTATTGGCCGACTTCATAGAAGAACTCACTCCAGAAGACACAGTGGCACTCAATGCTCCAACACCAACGGAAGTCACCGAATGTAGCTCCTCAACCAAACATTGGCACCTTTTTCAAGGCGAAACTTGGCGGCTTAATGTCGACGGGGCTTCCAACAGCAACGGAGCCGGAGCCGGAGCCGGGGTAGTCTTAGTCTCACCTTGTGGAACACTTCATGAAAGTTCCCTCACCATCGACTTCCCAGCCACCAACAATGAAGCAGAATATGAAGCCCTACTCGCTGGCTTACGCTCAGCCATCGCAATGAAAGTAGCCAACCTCATTGTCTACTGCGACTCCCAACTCATCGTTAACCAAGTACTGGGTGACTATGAAGCACGGGACCCTCGAATGCTGAAATATCAAGCCACAACAGCAAAGCTCATCTCCCAGTTCTGCAATTTCAGCATCGAATAGATCAATCGCGAGCACAACGCGCATGCGGACGCACTTGCAGGCCTCGCCTCGGCGTCCATAGCCTCAGAATTCAGAACCATTAACTTCGGCAACATCGACCGTCCTTCCTTTAAACCCACCCCAGAAGTACTCAATGTCGAACTCGGTCCCAGCTGGATAGATGAGATAGTTGCGTTCCTAAAGCACGACATACTATCCACAGACAAGAAGGAGGCTTATCGTGTGAGAAACAAGGCCGCTTACTACTGGCTTTCTAAAAGTGGCCAACTATACAGGAAATCCATCTCCGGACCTTACCTCCTTGTCATTCACCCCACCCAAGTGTCAGAAATTCTAACAAAACTTCACTCAGGTAACTGCGGCTGCCATTCTGGCGGCCGCTCCCTTTGTCAACGTGCCATAACCCAAGGTTACTTCTGGAAGAACATGAAGAAAGACTGCGAGGAAGTTGTCCGCAAATGCCGACCCTGCCAGCTGTTTTCACCCATCCCAAAACAGCCAGCCCAAAACCTTTCCCCTATCACTAGTCCTTGGCCCTTTGCCCAATGGGGGCTCGATATCGTGGGAAAATTACCAACGGCTTCTGGAGGCTTCAAGTTTTTGATTACAGCAACAGACTACTTCTCCAAATGGGTGGAAGCTGAACCCCTCGTGACAACGACTGAGGCTAATGTCCGAAGATTCGTATGGCGAAACATTGTTACCAAGTTCGGCGTCCCATATGCCATCGTCTCTGATAACGAAACTCAATTCGTCGGCAAGGACCTCGCCAACCTTTGTGCCGAGTTTGGGATACGTTTCTTCAACTCCAAACCAGCCTACCCACAAGGAAACGGCCAAGCAGAGGCAGCAAACAAGACTGTCTGCGTCGGCATCAAGCGTCGGCTGAACTCCAAAATAGGAAAATGGGCTGAAGAATTGCCCCGCGTTCTATGGGCTTACCGGTCTACACCAAGACGTTCAATGGGCCAGACACCATTTTCAATGGCGTTTGGTATGGAAGCGGTGATCCCGTTGGAATCCAAGTTTCCAACACTCCGAACAGAAACATTTGACCACAAAACAAACAACGACGCTGTGGCACAAGAGCTGATTTTGGCAGAAGAGAAGCGCGATGATGCTCGCCTGCACCTCGCTGAATATCAGCAGCAGGTGGCCAAGGGATACAACCGCAGCGTATGAATCAAAAAGTTCAAGCCAGACGATTTGGTTTGGAGAAAAGTTGTGCAAGCCAGAAAGAAAACAAAATTCAAGCCCAACTGGGAGGGACCTTTTCGTATAGTCAAGATTGCTGGTGAAGGTGCCTACGTACTGGAGGACATGAATGGGAAAGTTCTAACTAACCCATGGAATGCACAGAATCTCAAGAAGGCGTACATGTAGTGGAAATCCCCAACAATGTGCCACATGTTCGGCCACTACCAATCCTATTTTCGTTTTTATTGGCTTCGGCCCAAGTCTTTACATTTCAACTTGTAGTTCATGTTCGGGAAAGTCAAAAAAAATTTCTAGCAGTTGTCGTTTGCAAATTTAAAATTCCTATTCATTACTTTATAATCTTCCTCGGCATACTAAGCCAACCACAAACGTTGACCTCGGTCACAACCACAAACAGCTCTTATGCCTCTGCTTCGGCCACTATTACTGCCCAAAGAAGCAAAACGGACATCAGGTCCACCGAGCCCAAAAACACACAATTTGGCTAAAATCTGGGCTCCGGTTTGGCTTGGCAAGACACTGAGGTCAACCATAGCTTGATTACACTCACATTTTGGTGAGCAAACCACCCACAAACATTACACCTCATAAACTTGGCTTGGGGCTGGCAACTCGACCAAGTCCCAAAACACATTTAAGAACACTCAAACTTTTGTGGCTAAACTAAATTACCGAGCACAACACCATGCTCGGCACACCCTCCACTCCATTCTCCTACTCTACTTTGGTCCAGGCTCGGCAAGAACCTACAGCTAGCAACTATAACGTCGAGACAACATCTATACTATTCAGCCGAACATAGACCAAAGTGGGGGCTACGGTCAACCATAATCTTAAAACAACTTCAAACAAGCAAGAATATCATATTGAAGTAAGCATTGCAAACACAGAAGTCAAAGACAATCATTCAAAAGAAAATAAGTACTGCAGAAAAACCCTAAGCTATTACACCTGGCAGATAAAACCCAAGCTCAGATTCGGCCAGCCCAACAAAAACTTCAAAGTTCGAGTTAAAAAAAAAACAATAAAGACAAAAAAAAGAGAAAAATGGTGATCTGTTGCTCATGCTTGAGCATTATCTTCTTTTGCAACGTCAGCATCGGCCTCGACGCTCCTATCTAAATTCATTGGCCGCTGCTCAGCGTCCTCAGCCACATCCTCGTCCCCATTTCACCTATCTCCTTTGCCAGAAGCCCATCTCCACCTTCGGCACGATCCCCAGAAACATCCTCAACATCGTCGTCACTGTCAGGGAACTCCTCCGGAGGAAGTGGCGCACACTCCTCTTCGGTGTATGGAAGGACAAGCTCGGGAACAACAGGCGCTGGGATCGACTTGTACAGGTTGGAGTCAGGCTCCAACTGCAAGGCATTGGCAGCAGCAACCACGCCGTCCTTGTAACCCTTCCTATAAGCAATAGGCACCCTCTCCTCCACAGCCTCGTTCACCATTTTTCGTGCGTCTCGCATGTATTCAGCTCCGGCTTGATCAAATCCGGCCTGATATGCCTTCTCATCAACTTCCTTCATCTTCTTCTTCTCCCTTTTGAGAACTTTAGCAAGCTCGCGCTCAACATTCTTGGCTTTTTCAGCAGCCTCATCTCTCTCTTTCTCAAGATCGGCCACCCGAGACTTAGCATTCTTCAAACTATTCTTCAAAGACTTCATCCTCTCACGCTCAGTCTTCAGATCATCACGATATCGAGAGCGCTCAGCAGAAACAAGTTCGGCTTTGTTCGAAGCTCGAAGCAAAGCTTGGCCGGCCTGTAAGACATAGATGAATATACAAAAAATCAATCGGGCTCGGAAACAAACCCAAAGAAGTTGCTAAGAAATATTGGCAGCTGTACCTGAACAAGGTATGCACTAGCGTGGATCAGGCTCGGCTAAAGGTCCTCTGGAAGCTTCTGCATATCGTTCGGCAAGGCCAAACCTTGAAGCATCATGACGACCAAGCCTGGCTCCATTTTAACACTGTCCTGAATATTAACCACCCTGCCCTCGGCTGTGGTAAGCAAAGGTGCAAACTCCTGAACCGCGAACGGTCCAGCCAAATCCGAAGACTTCTGAGCCGCCCTCGAACCTCCAACTGCTGACGATTCAGTCCTTTCCTTATCAGTCGGGCGTGGAGTCGGCGGCTTAGTAGGAAAGAAATCATGTGTAACTTTCTGCCTCTTTTCGAAGGGCTCGGACGCATCGGAATCCTTTTGCCGAACTGCTGCGCCGTCCCTAATGTTAACTCGAACAACGTTCCTCCTTCCCATCTCCTCTTCAAATTCAGGAACGAGCGTTTGTAGTGGAACACTGATACCTGGGTACTCAGATGGCTGGCTGTCACGAAACCAGAATTCAGCCGGCTTCCTAAACGTAGGGAATTTTACCCTCGGTTCCTTCTCTCGCACGCTCGGCTTTAGACGTTTACCAACTATTGATTCCTTCGTGCCCCTCTTTTGTCCCACGGCCTTCTTGCTCAGAATGGCCTTCTTGCTCGGGACAGCACCTCTCTCCCTCCTCTTGAGTTTTCCCTTGTAAGAAGGATCGTAACCAAGTAGAGTCGGTGCGTCCCTGCAAGGCTGTGATAGGAGGATCTCTACGTGCTTTTCGACAGACAATGACTGCTGAGTCTTTGTTATTGCTTGGTGATCTAAAAGAATTCAAACAAAGCAAATAATATATCAGAAAAACGAAATGGCGCTTCACGTTCGGCAAAGACTAAAAAGATGGTGCTACCTCTGAAATCTTTAACCTTTGGAACGCTGTGCCTACGGTTAGCTTGATCGCCGAACTCAAAGTTTCCACTAACCTCGACATAGAGGTTTGCCCATTTATCAGTGTCGGGCAATCCGTCTACAAGGGGTTCCTTATCTCGGCGGGTAGACAAATATCTGCGCTCGGTTTGGCCATGCCTTGACATAATATACGTATGAAAAAGGTCGGCTACGGTAAACTGAAGATTGTGCAATTCCTTCAGAGCAATCATGGACATTACAATCCTGTAGCTGTTAATTGCAAAATAATGGGGGACAATGCTGAATCGAGCCAACAGTTCCCTTAAAAACGGGTGAAGTGGGAACCTAAGCCCGGCTTCGCAAATGGCCATCAATGGAACCGTGATGTGCTCGGGGTGGTGCTCTCTTTGGTCCCTAATGCGGTTGCTACTTACCTGACAGATAACAACGTCATCTGGACGCTGTAGTCTCGGCAGAATTTCTCATATTCACCTTGCTCGCCACAGAAGAAGTGGGCATAAGGGCAAACCTGACCACTCTTGTAGAGGTCGGCGACCTCCCGGTCCTCGAATATTTCCTCGCTGGGATTCGAACGTGCCGAAGTTGAAGTCTCGGCTTGGGAACGAAATCTTGATTCGGCTTCTGGCCCGAGATGGGGCTCAGGCTCGGAATGTGTGGATTTGGACAGGGAAATCTCGGGTTCGGTAAGAAATTCATCATCGGCATACTCGTAGTTACGCTCGGCATTTGAATCCTGAGAATCGTCAGACATATTGGAGGCTATGGAAGAAGTTTGCCGACGGCTCCTGTGTCTTTCCAAGTACTCTCGGATTACCAAATCTCCAGAGTTGTTCCCTGAGCTTTCGGAGTCGGACGAAATATCTATGACCGGGTGAGCCAGACCTATTAGCACATATAGAAAAGAAGTGAGAAAATCTTGTCATCTGTAAAAGACAAAGATTCTCCTATGCTTGGCTACCCTACTGGCCCACCCATATCGTACCCTATTGACTCAAGCTCGGCGAATACTGGTGTCTTAGTTGGCAAGTGTGGCTAGTAAACTCAGCGTCGGGCAAAGACCAACCCTAACCTTAAAAGGGGCTCGGAAGAACAATTTGAAGATGGAGACGAACAGTGTGTTCATCTCCAGAAATGCACTGTTCATATAAAACAGAAAAACCCAAAGAACGCCCAAAAACAAGGAAAGAGATGCATAAGAACTAAAGAAAACAGGAGAGTAATAAGAATCGAAGCATACCTGAAGTTTTCTGGATGATAGGATGATGGATCGAAGATGAAATCGAGACAGAAGATGAACGGTTGCTGGTGAAAACTCTGGCTATGGAGTTCTAGAGAGAGAGAGAGTTTGTAACCTCTCTCTCTCTCTCCTCACGACGTCCTTATATAAGGCTAGGGTTGGGAGTTCGAATTTCCCACCCATCATTACACCGCCGAACCAGCAACCTATAAGCGCTCGACACGTGGCAATGACAGGTTAACTTTGCAGAGCAGTACGCGTACCAGCCGTCCCCCGTCAGCCGTATTCAATCAGCAATGGACACCTGGTGTACCTGCATTGGTCCACGTCCGGGATAGTTTGTTGAAAGAAGATTAGGCTCGGCAAAGTTCTGTCAGGCTACAGTGATTCATGCTCGGCAATCAAGAAGACTCGGCCAAAGTTTAACATCAATCCCAACCGCGCACTCGGCAACGATAGAGATTGAGGGGCTATTGTAGCAGGCCGAGCTTAATTATGATTCCACCTTGGACCACTTCTTCTCTTCTTGAAGTCGCCAGCCGTTGTGAAGGCAGTTAACCCACTTCAACTATGCTCGGCTTGAGCCGAGACATGTTAGTCGTCGGCTCTTATTTACCTTGTGTCCGACAACAGAGAAGGTCTACGCCAGGCTTGGCTACCATTTAGGGGCGGCCACGCGTACTGACGCCTAACACGGTTCCTTTTGTGCTCGGCTCTTTCTCAAACTAGGCAGCCGACAATTTCTTCTGAGCTCGGCCACCCGCGTGGCCACGTGCCCATCCACGTGCGGAGATGGTTATGCCATGAGATAATCATGAGCGCACATGGACTATGCCAACTCACCCCCAAAAGCGGTTACCAGATCCATTTGGTGACGTCACAGTAACGTCACCCGGCCCGCGCAAGGCACGTGTCTGTGCTTGGAGAGCAAGTCAAGGAGATTCTATAAATACTAAAGGATGACGCCTCTGCAGGGGTACGCACTCTTACACGCGAATATCCACTCAAAACCCTGGTCTCTTTCCTCTCTTCCTACAGATACTTATCCTCCCGCCGGAGGGCCTGGCCGGGCAACCCCCGGCTTGGTCTTAGTCGTGCGCTCATTGTGCAGGCTGCGGAGAGAAGGCTAGGAAGCCACTGAACCAGTGGAGGAAGGACTCGAGCCAGAAGAGACGGGCCACACAGTTTGCAAGTAGGGTTTTGCTTTGGAAATTTTCCTAAAATCTGACCGATTCATTCTGCTTGCAGTAGAGTTTCACAAAGAAATGGGGTTTGATTGGGGCCGTCTTCCCGAGGACATGATCTTCACTATCGTTTTTCTATTGCCTTTTGATAACTAGAGAAGTCTTCAACACATTTGTCATTCATGGTTAGTCAGCATTGGGTACGTACATTCATCCCCCAAGATTTGGTGGACGTTGCTGTTCTCTCTTACCCAGCGCATGAAAGAATTCGAGTTATTTAAAAAGCAACAATGAGATGATAGTGAAGATAATGTCGACAGGAAGACGGCCCCAATTGAACCCCATTTCTTTGTGAAACCCTATTACAAGCAGAATGAATTGGTTAAATTTTAGGAAAAATTTCAAAGCAAAACCCTACTCGTGAACATAATGAATTGGTTAGATTTAATTTATACAAAACAGTTTCTATCAATCTTGAATTCTTGATTGATTTTTTAGTTAGTTTCGATTTGTTTGGTTGTGAAGTAAAAATAAATCGTTTTTTCGGTTCAACTCGGATTTATAAGTTTTCTCCACTTTAGAGCATCTCCAATCCCACTCTTTACTTTACCTAGCAAAAGTTACAAAAAAGGACAATCTCTACTTTACCTATTCACTTTTTCATCTATGTGTTCCAACTCAACTCTCTATCTTTGCTCTCCAATGAAACTAAATTAACTAATTTGCAAATGTGGCATCTATACAAGATAGAAGTGGCATTTTTCAATCTATCATATTTTTCCAACAGCTTTTTTTTATTGGAAAAGAAAATTTTCTTTTTCTCTTCAATTTATTTGATGTATTATTTTTATTGGAACGGCAAAATTTTAATTGCTAAACGGGTACATCGAGGAAGAGAAAAGGGGGAGAGAAGAGAAAGAGTGACCACCTGACAGACATGTAGCCATCACAATGCAAAGGAGGAAAAAAAAAACTTCCAACAAGAAGTTGAGAAGAAAAATAAAAACAAGAATTACATCCTTGGCAGATCATATCAATAAAACACTAGCTTATCATCCATTCTGAGCATGATTCAGTTCATTCCAGATAACGACAGCAAGAAGTACTCCATTCCAAGTATAAACACTTGACCTCAACAACCCCTTCATGGAAATGGCTGAAAGAATAAAGCAAGGAATGTGATCACATTGCCCTGGAGAGTGACATTTCCATGAAGAGGCACCAGATTAATTGATTCAGCACCAGGTGGTTGTTTTTTTTTTTTTTATCGCCCACCAGGTTGGTTCCATTGCCTTGAGATAGAGCACCATCAGTAGTATCAAATTTTTTTTTATTTGATCTTCAAAAGGGTGGGAGGGGGCAACCAGCGTAGTAATCCCCCTTAGACGTGATCATAGGGGCCCCCTGCCCTTCAATGGAATGTCCGGTTTGAGCCATAGCCACCGTCTGGGAGGACGGGCCGTCACCATGGCACCACCTGGTGCACAATTAGCATAAGCTTCCCCCTCAGTGGTCCAAAGACTCATCCGTAGACGTGAGGCCAAGCCACCTGCCGGGACTTAAACCCACGTCTCTGTCGAGGAGGGTAGTGAACCCTGCCAATTGGGCTACCACCTCAGTGGTCATCAGTAGTATCAAATTCTTCCCAGAAAAAAAATGCAGCATCAATTAGCTCCGAAGCATTCATTCACAGCACCAAAGCCAACATATCAGGATAGAATTTGCTCCTACACTCTTGTAAGGCTTTTGCTTGGTTGTGTTACTTTATCTTTAACATTTAGCACATCAATTTCTATCTAAATTGGGATCAGGACATCACAAACCAAACAGAGAAAACTAACAGCAGCAACATAAGGAGATATACCAGCATCATGGTAGTCAGCACTCTCCCCAAAAAATAAAGGTCCATCAGCAGCACCAAAGGATAGAGAGCCAGCATAATAGCAGCCAGCTCACACCAGAGAACAGGACTCAAAGGACAAGACTCAAAGACAGGACACAAAAGACACAAGACCCAGCCTATACTACACTAAAACCAGAGAAAGGAGCTTTCACCTGGACATCAAAAAAAAAAACAAAAAACAAAAGCAAAGAAACAAGACAAGAACATAAATCATAAATAGTTTGCCTACGAACAAACATACATAAGACTAAGATTCTCCATGTAGTTTCCACAAGTGCTCCACTAGGTCTGCTTGGAGTTGTGAATGAGTTTCTCTATCTCTAATGCGACGATGAGCTTCAAAGAATTCATAAAGCTCAGTTGTATGCTCGTGTGACACTGATGGCTTGGGGGGACTTTTTTTGGTTGTAATCGAATTGTATCCCATGGAGCTCTCTCTCATCTTCAATGATCATGGTGTGCAATATTACGTACACCTTTAATAGCAATATTACGTCCATTTTTTACTCGTTCTTCTTCAGTAGCAATTATTGCCAACATTTCTAACTCATCGTCGGAGTTGGAGTCATCTAAGATCATGTTGAGTAGCCTATTGCTAGTCGTCACACCATTCACCGACATTGTGGCTTCGGAAGCAGATGAATAAATACAGTAAGAAGATCAACTATGAAATATACAAACAATTCAATTCAAATTTAGGATATCCGCGATTGGATTGCCAAATGCCGATAAGAGCGGTATAATTAGCAAAAGACAGTATAAACAAACATGATTCCATTTTCCCACCTGCGACCAACCAAACAAAGAAATTGCATTTCTCAGTATCATCAACAACTCAACAAATATATATAAATAATAAAAAGACTTAGCAAAGAAATTGTTATTGTTGTCCGCTACAACTGGCTTCAACTTGATCAACATCAACAAACATCATAGAAACATTACAATATATATTTTGGACATTTGGAGCTTCTAAAAATAAAACTAAAACAAATCCCCAAATTCCCAAATAGCTACTAGTTATTTGGGAAAGCCGTAGCAAGCCGGAGGGCCTGGACTGGAGGCAGAATAACGAGGGAAATACCTAGCCCCTTTGAGCACTAGAAATTGGTTTTGGGTAGCTAATCCATAATAGCCAAGGTGGTTCATGTAGAGAGCCCCCTTGGCTATAATTGCTCTTAACTCTTAAGGCTCCGGTTCTTTTACGTTAGTTTCATTACATCCATAACTTTGTTATTTCTTACTCT